>JADDOH010024287.1:0-122891 GCA_016648135.1 Agrypnia vestita
CGCCGAATCTCGTCCCAAGAGTACTGGCGCACTTGAACCTGGCAAGAGGCACCTTTCTCCTAGTTGTGCCAAGATGGGAGAAGACATTCTGGAGGGCCGATCTCAAACACCGAGCAAAGGGAGGGCCAATAAGCGTAAGAGATCTGAAGAGCGTCCTGATCGATACGTCGACAGGGTTTCCCCCACCGAGGGTGTCGGACCTCCAACTGGAAGTTTGGAGAATAGCAGTGGGTGGGAACAGGCTATAGCGGATTGGAGCCAGGAGGAACAGCAGCTGTTCAGATCTGGCTGGAGAGGCTCAACGCTGAACACCTACAAGCCGGCCTGGGATAGGTGGCAGCGATGGTGTACCACGCATTCTGTCCAACCTCATAACCCTCCCCCTGCAACAGTGGCAAGATATCTGGCCAACCTGTTCATCCACGAAGGGCTAGCGAACAATATTGGTCCACAAATCGGCAATCGTATCCTTCTGTGGCCCAGCTCTTGATGCAGATAAGATTAGCTCGAACTTCCTCGTCAGGCACGTCCTTAAAGCCATCTCGGTTTCTGGTGGATGCACTGAGAGACTCCCGATCTGGAACCCCCGAGTAGTGGGGGAGTGGCTACGTGAAAACCCGCCAAGGAACAGCCGGTATGACGTGTCAAGGAGGACGGCCATACTACTCATCATGGCATCTGGGCGAAAAGTCCAAGATCTGACACTTCTCAGAGTCACCCCGGACCGATTGATCGACAAAGGAGACTCCACCACGCTATGGCCAGCCTTTGGAGCGAAGACTGACACGGCAAGACACAAACAAGCGGGATGGAGGTTGAGCGCATCGGATGAAAGGAACATCAACCCCTTGTTTTGGATCCGAAAGCTGGTCTCACTCTCACAGCCGAGACGAAAGCCGGACATGAAAGAACTATTTGTGGCGACGGCAGGTGAAGTAAAGCCAGCTTCACGGACAATGATGGGTGGTTGGATCAAGTCAATCCTAAGAGAGGCTGGAGTGGAAGCAACGCCAGGAAGTGTTCGTTCTGCTGTGGCTTCGTTGAATTGGCTGGAAAACTACCCGATAGAGGAGATCTTGTCAAGGGGAAACTGGCAGAGTGAAATCACCTTCCGAAAATTCTACCAAAGAGAGATAGTAGATAAGCCCAAGAAACAATGCCCCCAGAGCTCATTAGCGCCTCTCTTTACGCCAATATAGGCAGTCACATATAACGTCGAACCACTAGGTCACCAGGTGATAACAAACAGATCTCTCATAATGGATTCCAGGCATCGAGACGGAACACAAAATAAAAGAATTTTACCTTCCATTAAAATTCCTATTTTGTTTCCCTCGACGCCTGGAATCCAGGTAATCCCTACCTGGTGCATTATGAGTCATATGAAAGAAAAAACGTTGCGCGGACGAAACCGGAAACAGGGATACCAGCGGGATTAGTAAGAGTAAATGTTCGCAAACCAGGGAATAAGAGCGGGGGTAGGAACGCGTGAATAAGTGCCGAAACAGCAGGCTGTTCTCTCATAATGGATTCCAGGCGTCGAGGGAAACAAAATAGGAATTTTAATGGAAGGTAAAATTCTTTTATTTTTTCACCCGTCGTGTACCGTGAAGGACGTACCTCTTCTGAGAAACAATAGTTGATTACTCATCGACGAGATATTCAAGTCCACGTGCTGCGCTCTACGCGGAGTATAAATACATCACACTTGACCACACAGACAGGGCGCACCGCAGACGAAGAGAGCGTTGTAGGCAACATTGTTTAATTGGAGATATCAAACATTTGTCCAGAATTCATCATTCATTCTCGTCGGTAATGATAAATGATGAACCCGCGGCGTAATGGTGTAATGCCCGAAACCGGACAGCTGCGCGCGCTGACCTCACCTCCGGCAGAAAAGGGTGCGGGGCCTTTCAGGAAATTATGGCCAAACCCAGGAAGCTCTTAAATCAATTGTCAGTACGGTGATAAAACACTGGCTCTGAACTAAACGCCAATCGTCTGAATCTAATTGTGGTGTAATTAAAATCATTATATTTACTTAAGGGGGGGGGTAAGGTTTTTAACTTTTTTTTTTTGCATTTTATTTTTAATTTTTTAAATGAATGTATAACATCGTAAGAATATTGTGTCAAAAATTCAAGTCAATCGGAGCAAAATTGAAGAAATTATGAACATTTGAGCGATTCTCAGACTGATTTTCTATACCTGCTCGGGCAGCTAAGAGACGCGCTCACCTGAGGACTACCGGACGTGCTATTGTATTAGAAGAGTTTTGCGTAGACAAGGACAAACAAATGCTGATGATGAAAGCTCTTTGCCGTGTGAACATGGCATCGACGATTATGTGTAAGTATAAAATAAGTGTTGAGTTTTATTTTGAATTTTACAGTGTGCAAAACTTTAAATCGTTTTCCACGTTCCAATCTCACGTTTTCAAAGTCGGTGTCCATCCTTAACTTCAAAACTACTGCACCGATCCTTTTGAAATTTTGAACACTATTTCTGTACATAATTTACGAGGTAACGCTGGAGAGTTTTTTTTCAAATTTGTTATTAATTTTTATTTTTTAATAACAAATTAGTCGATATTTTTCACAAAAAATCGCGTTTTTCCCTTCAAAGTGTTCCAAAAAATTGAATAATTGAAATTTCAAAAAACTCTCCCAGCGTTACCTGGGAAAATCTATTATCTAACGAATGAACTTTGGTTTTTTGATTTCAGATGATCTAGAACCAAGTTATGATGGACACCGCAATTCTACTTTTTTCCGAGACACGTTCGAATAATTGCTGCCATTGCCGTATTTTTTAATATTTCGTCTTGAAAATTTTACACAATATTTTTCAAATATCATACTTTAATGTACCATTGGTTTTAATAAAGAGATTTTAACTGTGTCGTCACAAAAAATTCACAAAAACATGCCTTTTTTTGTACGAATTAATTAACCTTACCTCCCCCTTAAATCATTAACAAATTGTAAATATTTTGTAAAATAAACGGTTCAGTGTGAAATACATTCATATAGACAAAATAATTGACTCTATGACTAAACTGACTAGCCTATTCCACAAATTACACGAAATCACAACGAAGACGATAAAAATTCTGATGTGCGAGGCATACGTTAAGAGTAGAATAGGACATATGATACCCTTCTGGGGAACCGGAAACAAGAAGAACCTAAATAGGCTCCAACGACAGCTAAATAAAATACTGAACGTGGTCTACAATTTGAAATACTTGATATCAGCTGAAATGGTTTACCGAATAACACAGCAATTAAACGTTGATAACATTACAAAAATCAAAACACTAAAACTCATTCACAAGCTATCAAATGGCGAAATACAAGACGAAGACATTAAATTACACGAAAATCGCCAACACTACACTAGAACGGCTCAAAACTACCACTTAACTCAAGCCAAAACAAAAACATGACAACCACGACTAATTTGCAACGGATTAAAATTATACAACGACCTACCACAACAGACCAAACAATTGACTACTAATAATTTCAAAGTAAAAGTGACAAAAATGCTAAAACTCAGCCAAATATAACAAATGACTTTGTATCCTTATTTTATTATTATATTGATGTATGTAAAATGTTATCCATAGACCTTTCAGGTCTCTGTAATATTTTAATTAAATAAATAAATAAAAATTAATCGATTTAGTGTGTGACGCTACGATATTTTTTTAGTGAGATAAACGTTTAAGGTTTATTAAAATAGGAATACGGTGGTTAGGCCGTGTGGAGAGAACGACCGAAGACCTACAGAACCTTGGAAAGGCCAAAGGTAAAGTGGAGGGGCAAAGCCTTCAAAGAGATATCTATATTAGAAATCCAGGATTGAAGAGAAATTGCGTGTAACAGAGATCAACGGAGCAAACTTCTCTAAGAGATCAAGACCCTCCAGAGGTTTGTAGAGCCAATTAGAGTGGTGATGAAACAAGTATCAGTATTAAATCGAATTTCTGGTCAGTAAAATTTAGATATAAGATTTAGAAATTGTAGTCATATATTATAAATTTAAAATACTTGTTTTTTTTTTTAATAGATGCGATCACGGAATACGTGTCACATCAATATTCTTACTATTTTCAAACTAAGCTAAACGCTTGTGCTATGAAAATAGGACCAACTTGCTAGTCTGGAGTGAGGTTCGAGCCCGCGACCTTTGGATCACGAGGCGAATGTCCTAACCACAAGACCAACAGGCTATTATTGTTATTGTTAATTTATTTTCTTTTTGTTATTTTCTTTACCTATTGTATGATATTTATTATTTTTTAATATTCAATTTTATTTATAAAACTTAACTGGTAGTAAAAAAATGTTTAGACATATTATGTATTAACCGATGTACTGTATGTTTCCTTATATATATATAAAAAATAAAAAATAAATACTGACCATCTATCAAAGTACACAATTCTCTATGTAACAATATCAACTATCAATACTAGGTAGTGCTGTTCTCATAGCTTGAACTCGCGACTGAAATATATATAATTCTCTATATAACAATATTCTGCATCAAAGTTCAGTTTTCAACAGCACTTACACACTTCCCAAAAATATTGTCAATAAAGAATTATTAAAAAAATAAATTTTTCAATAAACAGAAATTTCCAGCAAATTTTATCAAAAAAATCTTAATAGAAGGAATTAGGTATGTGTTTTGATTTATAAACCATTAAAACTACTAACTAAAGTAAAACTGAAATTCAAATAGGTATGTAAAAGTACGTCACTTTTGGCGGGTTACAGCTAGTACATTATACATAAGTACCGACCATCTACTTTAAACACTGATAAATTATCCTGTTTTTGTACTGATCGGTGTAATAATAAATTTTTTATCACGTACTGATATTTTATTATTATATTATTACCATAAATATTATATAAAATACTTTTAAATACTGACCCAATAAATACCGGCAAATTATAATTAGCGGACGCTAATTAATTTGTGCTCATAATTAAAGCTTTCCTTTGCAACCGATGGTTTGTTAGAAATCACTAGAATTGATTCCGTGTCGAGTTCAATCGGCGATAAATTCTATTTTCCGTTTATAGAAAGGCAATTAAATAAATGACTAAATTTGATTTACAACGACATCGCATTGGAGCCTCCCTTGGAGAATTATTGCCAGCATCTGTCTTACGGCTTAATTTCACATCTGTTACAATAATAAAGCGCGCACCACACACGTCCAGATACTCCAGATGGTACTTAAAACATTCTCAACTTCCTGGGAGAGTATTTCCGCAACAACAAAGTACAATTATAGCTGCAGATTCGCAATATTAATATCGCGCTTCTAAATACAACTATCACAGTTCAAGTAATAGTGTGCTATGCAAATAATATTTGAAGGCCGGCGACTGTTAGCCTAGACTTCGTCTTGCGGGCGTTTTAATGTTTCTCTGAATATGCATACTTGGGAAATTTATGCCAAAGCTGGCATTTCTGCATTTACTTTGTTGAAACAGATACACTGGGAGTTTTGGATGAGAAAAATAATAAAAAAATTAAATCGTCGTTCATTTCTTCTTCCTCATTTTTCGATCGTTTTTTAACAGTTTGCAGTAAGTCTTCTAGACCGGTGGTAAAAGATAACTCATGACGCTAGCGGTCATTCAGATTTAGTTTTTTTCTATAATTCAGATCAGGAAGTTAGAGGCTGGGTACCCTTGTTTTCAGCAAGCCCTAAAGATTAACAGTGCATGCTAAATTTGATCCAAGCAGAGAAAGTGCATGTTGTCCTAGAGGGGGATAATATGATTATTTTTTCTCAGGGTCCTAGAGTGCATATGAACAAAATTTTGAACTGATAAAATGTAATGTATATATATTAGTTTTATATTAATACGAGTAAATAAACATAATAATTCAAATATTTCAGTTTATTTAGGCGTTCCGTGCCCAGCGTTTCCCGGAATTCAGATTTAGTCTTATTTTAAAAAATATATATATATATATATATATATAGATGAAATGCCGTTTATTTATTTATTTTTTCTTAAATAGAAACGCGAACACGGAATTCGTGTCACATCAATATTCTTACTATTTTCAAATTAAGCTAAACGCTTGTGCTATGAAAATAAGACTAACTTGCTTGTCTGGGGTGAGATTCGAACTTGCGACCATTGGATCATGAGACGAGAGTCCTAACCACAAGACCAACAAGCTATTATATTAAAGAAAAGATTTTATTGTTTTGTAAAATTTTATAAGATTTTTATAATGGAGACACACAAAATAGACGGGACGTACTTATTTACGTACGTACGCGTAAAGTTTCTATGAGGAATGTCAAAAGTCAAAACATATTTCAAATATTAATATTACTACCACTGTAGCGGAAATATTAAGCTTTTTTTTTTAATATTTGGACACTGTATTAGTAGACGCGTGCAAAACAAACTGATTTCTACCAATTTTAATATTATTATAATTAATTAATATTATTATAATTAATTAATATAATAATAATAAATCAAAATTGACGAAGCGTACAATGTTATATAATAGAGGTCAAGACACAATTATTACGATAACGCGAATAACACATAAATTTCATATCGTGGTGACGGTGTGGGGTGACCAGGGGGAGGGTGCCTATGTTTTGCACAGGATCCTAAAGAGTAACTATGCAAAATGTTCTTCAGATCATGCTTGGGGGATGCGTACTGATTACAAGTGCACAGCGCAAAACGTCAGACAAATATCTTGTCAACGAGATACTAACAAATTTTGGAAAAAAATATATTATGAAAACGGTTTAATGAATCGCATTAACTGGTACCTCGTTCTGGAGATGCAAGCGTACCAGGAATAACCACTTTACGGCCGTCTGCCGCCAGCAGACCATTCATTAGCACCAATAACCACTGGCTATTCTCAGAAGACGTACAAGGCACCGACGTGGCGTAGGTACCGCGCGGGCGCACAGCTGGTAATTAATACAGATTGCATCATCGGACCGAATCCTTAGTTATAATCGTTTTACGCGGCAGAAATAAAACACACATCATGTAAAGAGAGAAATTCATATAATCAAAAAAGCAACCCATAAAAACCAAGTTTTTATTATACTCCCTTTCTTTGTAAAATATAACAATTAAAGACGAATTAAAACATGTAACATAACACTAAACTTACAGGAATTTAATATATTTCTAAAATGTCAGATGTTTTGAGCTTTGATAAGACACTTCATGCTTTGAAGATTAAATTCTAAAAACATTTGTCAGTCAATTTAATCAAGATATTGATAGATTTGTGATTTGTGAATTTTGCTGTCATCTGTGAACCAATTGTCATAGATTTTCGAAATTCGTAGTGAAGTACCTATTATGTATACCGACGGAGTAAATCAAATTTAGAAAATATTCCGCGACGTTATCGGGCCGCCGTTGCTAGTAATCAAACTTTTGTAATGATTCCAATTTGAAAAAACTATTAAAAAAAAGAAAAATCCAAAATTATACTATAATTATTATTATTTTTTAACGAAATATTTGATAGATCTTCTTGATCTTCGCCACGAGTCTGCTTGCAAAGTTACAGCTCGATTGGATCACGGGAAAAGGGTCAAAAATCGATCCAAAGTTTTTTCGACGGCAAGCCGGCAAGCAAGCAAGCAGACGCCACGAGTTAATAAAGCGAGTAAAAATGTCAACTCCTGACGGCGGCGGTACATGTATACATGCAGGCCTACCTAGATACAATTAAAATAGACAAAATGTTGTGTATTAAGATATATTATAGATGTCTCATAGAGACGAAATGATATTATTTTATGGGAAAGTAGGTATGGAAGTTTTTATTTATTTTTGAGTGTTCATAGGGCTTACGACCTATCGCACGGCTGGCTCATGTGATCACTTTACACAATGCAACGTTCACCATTTCCACCACGCGCGTTTACATTTATGCGTATCCATATGAAAATTCATTCACATAATTATTTATTTATTGCAGATAAAACTAGCGTAAATCCGTGAAAAATCCCGGGGCATAATAATTAGAAGATCTTGAAGCTGAAAATTCATGGATAGAAAACCATTTGCCTTTTAAATTGACTTTATTGACTTAAACCTAAAACTAAATATAATAATATAATAAAATAATAATAATGTCTAAACCATATAATTTAGTGGAGCAACCCTTGCGTGTTACCCCAGCTGCGCGCTGATAGCTGATATTTTAATGATCTAAAAACGTTATTCCAGCAAGTTACGGACCGACTGACAACGAAATTATTATATTTATTATTATTATTTAGAAATTTAGAAGACGTTTAGATTTTAAACATTTTTTGCCAGCAGAAACCCCGCTAATAATATTAATTATTTGACGATAATAATGTTGGGATGGTGACGGGAATGGGATCTTTACATATCCATACATACATGAGACATATCTTTGATAAGTTCGGATAATATTCATTGACGGAGCATCCGAAAAATATGTGATTTAAATTAAAAATACGTGTTCTTATCAGGGTTCGAGGATATATATCCGCGGATAATATCATGATATATATCACAATACATATCACGATACTTATGACTTGATTTTTATTTTTGATATATATCCAAAAAAAACTTTCTGCGGTCGTTAATAGATGGCGCTAGTTATATTTAAAAAGTGCTACTGGTTTTTCTTTATATCTGCGGTCGTTACTAGATGGCGCTAGCTGTATTTTAAAAAGTGCTACGGTTGTTTTTATAGTATAATTTGTTTCATTTAATCCGTTTTTTAACACTACATTAGAAAGAGCAACTTTTATATAGTTATATATAATTACTACATATATTACCTTTTTTCAGTATGCAATTCATTTATTTAACAAATAATAATTCATGTACAAAATAAAAAAAATATTTTTCCTAATTATTTCGAGTTTGTATCAATCGACGTGTAACAAAAAAGGAGAAAAAAAATTGGATATATATCCAATTTTTTATATATATCAGATATATACAAAAAAAATCCGATTTTTTATTTTTAGTATAAAAATCGGATTTTTTCGAACCCTGGTTCTTACACTACCGACACTACCGACTCTCTCACTAGGAAAGTTTCGATTGCGCAATTTGAATAGCTGAAGCCGATCCGCATACAGCGAGGAGGCTTCAAACTTGTTCAATTTCATTTTGAAAAACCAAGGCCTGGCGCGAATCACCGGCTGAATTTCTGAATGAAAAGTTCTTTCTTTTAAAACCTTTGAAGTCTCCCATCGAGCCCTTTAGGTGCGATTCATTTACATTTCAAAATCGGAAATTGTGAGATGGGTGTGGCCAGGGAAGCCGGAAATGGAGGCTTTTTTGCTAAAGCATCGGGAACCCATTTTGTTAAAATAATGTCGTTTACTTTTTGTTTCACAGAGGTTTAATTTACCGCAAATAGAGTCCTGTATTGGAGAAAAGTTACGAGATAAGCTGTGACTGTAAATGGTGTTCAATTGGGATTTAGGTTAATGGTTTAGTACTTACTGTAAAGTGATTACGAATAGTCACAGTTACCGATCACCGTTACAATCTAACACCAATCAGTCCTGATTACAGTTTATCTCATAACTATTATTTTTACTAGAAACCGTTTTCTATAAAATGCAGTAGATATACCTACTTAAGTTGTGTGTTAACCGATATTATACAAACGCACTATGTACTATATACCTATCATCAAATGCTCTGAAATAGGAATATTCCGTAAATATAATACTGAATATTCCTATTTTACGAAAAATTCCGAATATTTACGAAATATTCGTTATTCCGTAGGAATATTTGCGTTTGTCAAAATTAATTTGTCTATAATAAGTTTAAAGACGATTAAGATAGTTGTGAATATTAACATCAGATATTTCATAGTGTAAATCAATATGTAGACTGTGTTACATCAAAGACGTTTTTCAAAGACGTTCAAAAGCGGCATATTTTTGAAAATCACTGTTTTGCGTTGTGGATAACTTTGAAACTTGGCAAATATTAATTTTATGTAGATTAATAAGTGTATTTTTTAAATTATTTAATTTAAACGCTAATTACAACTAAATGAATATACCAGAAAAAGTTTAACAGATCGCAACGTAAAATGGGTTGCATTTAATTTGAAACAATAAATTTTCATATAGAAACAATTTATTTTCTTCACGGGGAACAAGAAAACCAAATATTGCATATTTGCAATTTAATATATTAGACGCAAACAAGGTTGATATGTAATAGTTTAGCAACAAAAATCTATTCTAAAACTGCAGATCCGAAATGCTTTTTAAAGAACTTTTTAATTAGCAACTTGCATTTTTTTCGAACTTGCATACTATATTGTCACGTATTGTGGCTGCGGGAGGATTAATGAAAACGCTGGAATTTAATAACGGATTTATTAATTACTGATTAACTAATTATTTGAGGTACAAAGTCACTTAACACTATTAAACTCAACGCTATTCTTTAAATTAAACTGTTCCGTAATTTATCAATCGTAAATAGACATTTTATTTATCGCTTTAACACTTTATTCAATAGAACATTCCATCCAATTTCCGCACGCATTACTCGCTTCGGTTTATTTCGCTACGTAAGAACTTTTCCAGATTATTCGCTGACGAATTATCGGTCGATTGACCGCCCTGGCCTTCGCAGCTCGCGGCTACCTTCGCTTCCGTTTCGCTGTCAAGCGCGCTAAAAGAACAACATCTACCGCGCGCGTCTGTTGTGTGGTGCTGGTATCGAACCTTCTAGGCATTCCCAGTGTTTAGGAGACGATTCTCGTGGCTTCTAGATTATTGTAGAATGTTTCAGATGCTTCCCGAATGCCATAGAAAATTGTAGTCCGTAATTGATTCTTTGATAGTGTTGTAACAATTTCAAACAACTGTCAATAGGAGTGCGTGATTCTTTTTAGCCTCGTTTTGTCTATTACATATTTTACAGCGGGTGTACACAATTACGATCTTGTGTCAGCACTCCGAATAAGAGTCGGACTTTGGTTCTGACCCCGCCAAGAGGCGCATTGTTGGACGACGGAATAAAGCAATTTGTGAAGTCGTCGGACCCCCAGATTGACCCCGAGGGCGTCCACCAGCGCCCGCCCCGACCGCGGGTTAACCTTTCGACCTTGCGCGCCACGCCCCGCCACCAGCTCCGACTTCCTCCAATCTCGCGGAGGTCAACACCCGTCATCGAGTGCAGCCGAGGCGGCACGACAGACCAAGTAGCATCTTAATAAAAAATGCATTCATCTAATAAGAAGGACGTTCCACGTAACACATACAACTTCCGTCCGGTTGAATTTTCTAAATAAAGCCTCGAAGAACGCAATAAAACATACGTAACGTATTATAAATACCGCGTTTAAAAAATCGTCAAATAAATAAATCGATTTTAACGTTTGAGACGCGCGCTTCATAGTTCGAAATCCAAACATTCAAATTTTGACAATCACAAAAATATTAAATCTATCCCACAGACCAAATACCAAAAATATATAGACATGAACCAACGTAAATTTTTTGGTTCCATGGCTAGTTAAAACAAGGTTGTAAATTTTCAAACAAAATACTCATAACAGTATAATTATGCTAAGCAATAAGATGTTTTTACTTTAAGAGACTCGGTTTGGAAAGAAATTTAAAAAATAAATAAAAAAACAATGTCAATTTTAAAAATATTTTTTGTTTTTTTAGAGATATAATAATGCCAGAATAAATACTTTAACTGCAGTATAAGGCCGGCGCCACACTACGCTGATCTTCCGCCGTGTGTTTTCGGTAGCGGAACGCCGCTACATTTCTTTCCATACAATATGCGCTCATCAAACACACTACGCAGATAGTCGGTCGATCCATTTGCTTTTCCGATTTGACGCGACGGAAAATACGCGGCGGAAGATCCGCGGAGTGTGGCGCCGGCCTAAATGTGCCTAAAATATACGACAGTGACATTCTTTCGCTGTGATCCGATCCCCTCGCCTAAAGAAACGGGTTAGTTCATCTCTGTACAATTTTATCCTCGGCGATCGATCCAATGTTTGAATAATATATGTACTCGTTATCTTAGAAAAGAGTTCCATCATTTGCAAAATATTTGCATAATATTCGTGAAAAATCTAATTAATTTCGTATCCTAATAATATAAGTAATTACATAAAGATGATTTCGTATCCTAATAATATATGTAATTACTTATATTATTAGGATACGAAATCATCTTTCTTTTTGGTAGAGAATAAGGATTTTGTGACCACTGACCGGGGCAAACAACATTTTTTTGCATTATATTGACAGAACAGAATAAGAACAACAAGTTTGTATTTTTCTATAAAGCCCAAAAAAAGATAAACAGACATTCGACAAATGAATTATTCGGTTTTTATATGAATTACTAGCCGTAAACCGCCAAAAATGGCGGTACTTTTACATATCGGTTCCTAAAAAATAAATATTTATTTATTTTATTAGGTCCTTACATATGAAATTGGCGTCTAGTATGGGAGGAACATAAAGCCGATTTTTTTTTATTATAATATATTTATTTAATCAAAGTATGTACCATTGCTATCTAAGCACTTTTGCCATCTCATAGGTAGTTCATCGATCCCTTTACTAAAAAAACCATTCGGACGGGAATCAATAAAATCTTTGAAGGCGGTTTGGACTGTCCCATCGGAGTTGAATTTTTTCCTTTGCAAGAAGTTATCCAAATTTCGAAAAAAATAGTAATCTATTGGGGCAAGGTCCGGAGAGTACGGTGGATGTCTTAGACATTCCAATTGAAGCTCCTCTAATTTGGTAGCCGTCTGTTGTGCAGTGTGTGGTCTAGCGTTATCATGAAGCAGCAGTGGCCTAGAGCGATTAACCAGCCTCGGTTGTTTAGCAGCTAGCTTTTCCATCATGGTTTGCAGTTGCTGACAATAGACATCTGCCGTAATCGTCTGGCCAGATTTAAGAAAGCTGTAGTGAACGACACCAGCACTAGTCCACCAAACGCTCACAAGTAACTTTTTTGGAGTCAATTTTCGCTTGGGGCATGGTTTGGCTGGTTCGGCAGGGTTCAGCCATTGCGATGAGCGCTTCCGATTATCGTACAGGATCCACTTTTCATCACAGGTAATGATTCGATTTAAAATCCCTTCATTATTGTGCCGGTTGAGTAATGCAACGCAGCAGTCAACGCGCGTTTGTTGATTTGCTTCACTCAATTCGTGAGGTACCCACCTTTCAAGCTTTTTCACCTTACCAATTTGCTTCAAGTGGATTAAAACAGTTTTATCACTAACACCGCAGCCTGCAGCTAACTCGGATGTGGTTTGCGATGGATCCGCTTCCACAATAGCCTTCAATTCTTCGTTATCAACTTTGGTCTCCGGCCGTCCACGGGGCTTGTTCTGCAGGTCGAAATTTCCAGAACGAAAACGTTGGAACCAAAAACGCACTGTGTTTTCTTTTGCGGCACCGTCGCCATACACATCATTAATCCTTCGAGCCGTTTCTGCAGCACTGGTGCCACGGTGGAACTCGTACTCGTAAATAACGCGATATTTCAAGTTTTTCATTTTGTAAACTGAGTGACGCAAAGAAAAAAACAATTGAGGAAAAAACAAATGAATTATAATTTTCAAAACACAAATACATGAGTAAATAGCTGTATAAATTTGGATTTGGAATTCCTAACCAAAGAGAAGATATTTGAGATCGAATTTGCCAGTACGGCAAAACGCCAATTTCATATGTAAGGACCTAATATTAAAAAAAAAATTCAAAAAAAACAATTTCCAAAAAAAAAATCTCTTTTTTTTAAATTTCGGTTAAAAAAAATTCGTAAATTTTTTTTCAAAAAAAGAAATACTATAAAATGTTACGGACGAAGTTACGCGGACGGACGGACAGACAACGAAATTATTACAATTGGAATTGTATTTGAGTAAATGCAGTACATCAATTAAAATAGGCTGTTTAAATGTTTATAATAATGTTGTGTTTATATATCAATATTTTTAAATAATTTGAACTCAGTTTTATCCTTAAAATTTTAAGAAGGAGCGTATAAAGTTATATATTCGGCATCTTCCCAAAGTACCCATCATTATGAAATTTTTAAATACATTGAAAACGTATTTAATGGTCGCGTCCATTGTGAAAATCCAGAAATTGTCTTAATAATAAATAACAGACGTATAGTAGTGAAAAAGGTTTTATCTAAGAGTATGTGCTGAAAAATCTTACCGAGTAATAAATAATACATCCTGATATATCATTCTAACATAAAACACATTTTCATAAAAGAAAAAACGCAAAAAGGTCCTTGATTGACTGTAGGAGAAAGGCCCCGGTCTCCGAAGAACCAGCATGAATCGAGCGGATTTATGCGTCCTAGAAACATTATAAAGGAGGACATTCGAGGGTTGGCAGTTATCGATAATTCATGCAGAGAAACCATATGAACCCAAGAGCTTATTATTTATGTATGTCTGTCTGTACCGAATCCCTAGGCACTTCTCGATAACGTACAAAGTTGGAATCTGAAATAAAATATTAAGCTACTTGTGTAGATTAAAAAAGTATAATAATAATAATAATTTTCTACAATTTACAGTCAACTTAATTGTATTAAGTGTATATCCGAGCCCGTCGTTAAGTAATGATTTTTTTTATGAATATTTAATAGAAACGAGATGTATCTAACCAGTAAAAAATGACGGAACATTGGTTCGCGTCTTTGCTAAGACCTAGTATATATTTAATATTTGTAGTATCTTTTTGGCGGTCCATGGAGAGGCGGCCGTAGCAACATGCGTAGAGCGGCCGGGTTTGCTAGCCCGGGGTTCAAGCCCCATCTTCGGCCGTTTAATTTGGGTTTTTTCGCCGTGAATTCGTACGAAATTACGGACGTTACACGAAGCTACGGGCGGACGGACGGACAGATAACGAAATTATTATGTTTGATGTAAAGGGGCAGAAGTGAAATGTCGAGAACGATGATTTTCAAAACTTGGCTACTTTTTCTGGTAGACCAAAACTCATCCTTGTACTTTTTGAAATGTAATTTTCTGGGGTTCATATATTTTAAACTAAGTGCTCAAATATATTATATAAAATAAGAATATCATACATATATTGAAAATAACGTTGCTTAACACACCACATTAAAAATAAAGAGGTACCATTACATAAAAAAGAAGCGAGCGAGCCTTACAGTAGTCAAATCAAATGAGCAGCAACAGACATTAACATCAAAATTTTAAAAATCTATATATTATATTTAGTAATTAGTAAATACAAGTAAAGAAAATATATGTGCATTTATTTATTAGTGAATTACATACGCTACATATATCTACATAGAAATGTGTTTGGTCAATTATACGTTTTTATTTGTTTTCATAGTTGGCGGTAGTGTCACTATACATATTGTATATAAACTTTGAATAAATATTTAAAAATAATCACACATTACATAAAATTTGAGAATGTACATCATTAAGGGTAGTTATTGTTTACATTAATGTAAAAAAATTAAGTATACATTGGATAGTTTCGAAGATATAAGCAAAATATATCAAAGTTACAACATCCACACGCTTGACACCAGACGCGCAACATATATACAAAATCAGAAGCGTTTGAATGTTGGAAGTGTGCGTCTTCACTTGGATGGCACTTGCTGGACATTGATTTGTTTATAAACGATAATTTTTTTCCATCGCGCGCGCTCATTGGTCAAATGAAATTGCGTGCGCTTCCCGGCGTCTCATTTCCTGTTACGCATTTCCGTCCCTTTTCACTAAATCACTGCCACAGATGTTACACATCAAAAAACATATTACGTACCGAAATACAATAGCAAATATGCAAATCCAATCGTGAGCACTGAGAAACCTGCGTATATACATTTTAAATAAATTACAACACTAAATAACAGGAAATGATGATTTATGTATTATAAAAACATTTAAGTATCATTGTTACAGTAAATTTCTATTTAAATTGATCGATTTGTCCAAGCCAACAATTTCCGGTTGGACTACTTTATTTAGCAAACCGGTACAGCGAAATAAAATACGATTGTTTCTGGACGAACTTATCGACTTGTCTCTCGTCTCAAAGTAGTTCATTTCAAAACGTCACAGAGATAGCACAAGAGTGACAGGCAAAACAATTATTAAAAAATAAAACGATTAAGAATGAAGAGCAAACAGAATCATTCATTTTGATGAGTTTATTTCTTCATCAAGCGCTTTAAATCAGAATGTAATATTTGTTTTGAGTGTAGGCGGGCGGCGGAGCGATCCTCGCAGTGCCCCAAGGATATCAAAAATTTGATAATGTCGTATGTTTAGATAAATTAACAATTATTTATGTTCTTGTCAGAAACATGAACATTTGTTATGTTAAAATATAAAAGAATATTGATACTATATTATCTCAATCTCTCTTGTATCTGTGTGAGAAGGGTGTTTGATCTAGGTAGATTCTGTGAATAAAAGAGAAACATAATTTTGGGGAAATGATTTAACGTTAGTTTTTTAAACTTAAACTAATGGAAAATGTATATTTTTGAAGTTATAAAAATTATTTGCCAAACAATGAACAACAATAACAGTCAATTGTTATAACGCGTGTAGATGTTTTCAATTAGTGGAATTAATTTAAAAAAAAATTAATAATATTAGGTCCTTACATATGAAATTGGCGTTTAGTATGGGGGGAACATAAAGCCGATTTTTTTTTATTATAATATATTTATTTAATCAAAGTATGTACCATTGCTATCTATGCACTTTTGCCATCTTATAGGTAGTTCATCGATCCCTTTACTAAAAAAACCATTCGGACGGGAATCAATAAAATCTTTGAAGGCGGTTTGGACTGCCCCATCGGAGTTGAATTTTTTCCTTTGCAAGAAGTTATCCAAATTTCGAAAAAAATGGTAATCTGTTGGGGCAAGGTCCGGAGAGTACGGTGGATGTCTTAGACATTCCAATTGAAGCTCCTCTAATTTGGTAGCCGTCTGTTGTGCAGTGTGTGGTCTAGCGTTATCATGAAGCAGCAGTGTCCTAGAGCTATTAACCAGCCTCGGTTGTTTAGCAGCTAGCTTTTCCATCATGGTTTGCAGTTGCTGACAATAGACATCTGCCGTAATCGTCTGGCCAGATTTAAAAAAGCTGTAGTGAACGACACCAGCACTAGTCCACCAAACGCTCACAAGTAACTTTTTTGAAGTCAATTTTCGCTTGGGGCATGGTTTGGCTGGTTCGGCAGGGTTCAGCCATTGCGATGAGCGCTTCCGACTATCGTACAGGATCCACTTTTCATCACAGGTAATGATTCGATTTAAAATCCCTTCATTATTGTGCCGGTTGAGTAATGCAACGCAGCAGTCAACGCGCGTTTGTTGATTTGCTTCACTCAATTCGTGAGGTACCCACCTTTCAAGCTTTTTCACCTTACCAATTTGCTTCAAGTGGATTAAAACAGTTTTATCACTAAATAGCTGTATAAATTTGGATTTGGAATTCCTAACCAAAGAGAAGATATTTGAGATCAAATTTGCCAGTACGGCTAAACGCCAATTTCATATGTAAGGACCTAATAGTATAGGTCGACCACAACCAAAAGATCATTCCCTAGCTATGTCCGGTAAGAAGAAAGCGGGGAAAAGTTGCTTGGCAAACCCGTATTATAAGCCTTAATATGATTCAAAATAAATGTATATTTTTTAGTTTAAAAAAGGTTTCTTACGTACTAGAAAAACTTATTTTGTGAACATTTTTTGCATCGTAACAATAAACCTATTTTTTGCGCACATTCTTTTGAATGCGGTCTAGCTATAATTTGTCATCTGAAGGAAAACTAGCGGGGCACAATCGAGTTTTAGTACCAACACTAACTGATGAAAGCGAAGCCTGGAAATGGCAATAGAAGAAAGAAGGTATACTGAATTCCAGTAGAAATCTTTCTGTCTTATAATCACCAATTAAGATCATACAATTCGCCTTATTATTAAGATTCATCAAGATTACAAAATATTAAATGAATTCATTTCCGTACCAATCTTTTGCCGACACGCTTCAAAAATACCACATGCAAGAAAATAATATAAACGCGGCCCCAAAAAAAAATCCCGTCACAACAAACAAACAATTTATAGAATGCAACACGCGCAAATTCACTTAAAAAAAAGATACAGCGGGCCAAGGAATTTCACATAAAGACTGAATTTAGCATCCGTCTGGGAGCAAAGAAACGATATAAAATCATTTACAAAAAAAAAAACGCAAAGAAAGTGAAGAAAAAAGTGTATAATTTTCATGGTCGGTGGATGTGTTGCGATCAGCGATTATTCACTGGGAGAACGTGGCTATTTCCAGTGCGCATGCTCCATGTGCATGTTCACAGAGAAGTCCGCACGGACCGCAGATTCATAGACGGTTTTATCATTCAGCTATTATAATAAATAAACTCACCGCGTGGGAGGCTCGAGACAAAAACATTGCGTCTAAAACAATGTCATTATTTCTTCAAAAAGAGCAAAATGATTTTGCGGTGACATTATTAATATAATTAATAAAAATATATAGATAGGTACATTGTTTTCACATTTTATTTATTGAAAATATCACACATTTTATTTATACGTTTCAGGGCCAGTGGTCCCTTCGTCGGGATATATACCTACTAAGAAATTAAAAAATCAAATCGAAATAAAGACAAAAAATAAAAATAATATGTGGAAAATTAATTCATAATTTAGCACTCAGATGAAAAACAAATTTAAAAGATAACTTTTTGTAAAAAGAACCTAGTTATAATATTCTATTTACTATTAACACTTTTTCTTATTTCCAAAATTTCCTATTTATCCAGCTGTAATCCTATGTTTGTATGTAAAATTTGTAAACCCTTATTAATATCAAAAAAAGAATGATCCATAACCGAAATATGATTCGTAAATTCGCAATACTTATTCCGAATTTCGCAAAAATCGGTAACCAGCACTCTCTAGATGCTATATTTTATAAATTTTGAAAGTTAATAGGAATTAAAAATATGACGTGTTAATTTATTTTTTAAATTGTAAATTTAATATATTTTATAAATTTTAAAAGTTACAAGGAATTAAAAATATGACTTGCAATTTTAATTTTTAAAGTAATAACAGAAGGTTTAATTACCCTGGAGAAATTCGCTGCAAAACACCAAGGCTCCAGTAAATCACAAACTATTGTGACCCCACCGGGAATCTACTGTGAAAAGCCAGTGCCATGCCCCGTGGACTGCGAGGGCCATAATTTACTCCAAGCCTCCAGACTTGTAAAAGAGGCCTTTAAAGGATATGTTTATATGTGGGTATGTATGTTCTAAGAACACAGTTACTATATTTTGTCCCCAGAGGGATAATTAATTAATTAAGATAAATTATAGAAGTATCACGAGACGAAGCTATGAATATGAGAAAAGTGTGCGGAAGTCTTATTATATGATGGCCCAGGGCTGACGACCTGTAGGAGCTGGCTTAAGTGATCACTCTACACAATGCGACGTTCACCGATTCCAGAACATCTACACGTTATCAAATTTTAAAAGTTTTAAATATGTTCAAATCTGAAATTTTTTCGTTTATTTGAATGGACTATGCTACAGACATCTATAGTCTATTCTCATGACCTAGTTAGTATACATAGATTTTCGCAGCAGCTGAAAAATGTACCTCTGTACTTTTCATACAGGTGGTTAGATATTCGTATTCGTAGCTTCGTCTCTGTGAGACTTCTACAATTTATTTTAATTGAGGCCTTTGAGATTTAACAGAAGGGTAGCCAATGAAGAGAATTGTACTCGTATTAGAGATTCACAAATAGCAAAAAATAAAAATATACGATTTTTCTTCCGGAACAGCTAACATCGCGACATGAAAAAATGGCGGATCAAAATATGCCTTTCGCCTGAAAAGATCTAATTTGCATTCACACGTTGATTTGCGCGACCTTTTCACCTTCCGAGTCGGAGTTGAAGCGTCGTCACCGTAGATCCGACCAACGCACTGTGGAAAATCGAGGTCTATTTCGGATCAAAAGTCAATAACCCTTTTATTTCTAAAGGTATATTCATAAAATTTTGCACACATATAAGGTAGTCCTATAAAGTTTAAAAGAAACATGACTTTGTTCTAAATATTTTTATACAATTTAATATATTAAAAATAATCATGAGAAAATTTAAAAATACTTTAATTTTTATTTCTAAAAATGTCAATTTTACTTAAAACTTGTTCTAAAACTAATTATTATATTAAATTATATACATAATAAACCCATAATCAATGAAGAAAATAAAGAAAAACATGAAATATAAAGTGTTTACCATTTAGATTTCCATGTCAAGTGTGTTCACTTTATCATATTAAAAGTTAAGTTAAGGAGTAGATATAAAGTATTATACATTTCTGAAAAGCTCATCTTTTAGGAATTTTAGAAAAGTAAAATGTTTTTATTTTTATGTTAAAATTGACGTTTAAATAACTGGACAGTAAAATAAGGAAAAAAATTGTTTTAGAACACGTTATAAGTAAAATTATCATTTTTAGAAGTAAAAAATAAAGCAATTTTAAATTTTGACTGGATTATTTTTAATATATTAAATTGTATTAAAATATAGACGAATATTTACGATAAAATCATGTTAATTTTAAGCTTTATAGACTACCTTACATGTGTGCAAAATTTTATGAATATACCTTTAGAAATAAAAGAGTTATTGACTTTTGATCTGAAACAAACCTCAATTTTCCATAGAGAAACGCCGAGTGCTCATTTGTTTGAGTATCTCAGGCCCGAATTCCCAGTCAACACTTAGATGATTTAAAGGATAAGGTACGCCTCAAAAGTGTACTGAAAATTACGCCTTTGAGCGTACGAAATTAACCTTCAAATCATCTAAGCATTGACTTTGAATTCGGGCCTCGAGCGTGCGAAATAATTTCCAAGGTCAGCGTATCTAATTATTTTCCGACATAATTTCAAGCGTTGTTTTAATAGCGGCGTAAAATGAACGAGATAACAGTCGGGAAACACGGACGTCAGAGCCTCACACATACCCGTAAGAATTAGGAATACACATCTCTCGCATCTTTCTAACATTCTCACACGCAATTTATCACTTACACGAATCTGTATTTTTTTAGATCTTCCTGTAAATGGTTTTGATTCATCGGTTATTCGACCACTATTTATTGCGCCCAATAACGGATTTAAATTCTTTTCCTACACCCACAGACCAACAAAAAATATACACAGGATGTCTCATAGCTAGTAGCAAAAACGTTACAGGTGGATTCCTGCCTTGATAATGAGTCGAAAATGTTCGAGCAACCATGACTTAACATTAATAGTTATGGAGGTACGCCATACCAGTTTTTTTTCTCAATATTTCTGACTTATTTTTTCAAAAAGTTGAACTATCGTTACAGTAACTTATATCGATTATGAAAAACTCATTTGCTTGCAAAATGTTAAAAATCTTGTAAATAATTTCTATTTTCTATTTTTACTAAGCATCTATCTACAACGCCAAGTATTCGTTTTCTGAAAAATAATATTTTTAATTGTCAAAAATAAATATAATGTTTCGTTCCTTCCTTCCAACCCGGTGAATTCTAGACATAACGTATACACACGCGCATAACCACTAGAGTGCATACTGATGTAGGTACTCTCTGGATTTTTTCCGACCTTCGAGACGAAACAATATTGAAAAGAAGATTGCCTAGTCAAACATTGAAGGCGCAGATTACAATGATGTATGCTTTGACAAAATTGGTTTTTCGAACAGGACGATAATGTATCAGATTTTCATCGATGTCATGCTAAACAATTTTTTTTAAACTATGTCTGTACACGATCCGAAAATTCGTACAATGAATTTCTTACACTTTTAATCGGATTTATGTATTCCCCATAAAATGTGGGAATTATAGCGATGATTAAAAATTGCTAAAAATATTTGATTTAATTTTTATTGCTATAAATTTTGCCCATTTCTTTGGATACTCGGATATAAAATAATATTACCGGCAAACAAAATGCAACATAACTAAATCCAGCAAACAAACGGCTATTTTAAATAGTAACAAACTTCTGTCTAGTACGGCGATAGCGAACCTTTTGAGCTCAGCGGGTCAAAATTTCAGAAAATATCTGACTTAATTTTGCGGGCGTGTTACCTAGAGCTGTCCACAGTTGACCGATTGATATCTTGAAGTCCGGTCTACAGTGTGATATGTGTTTATACTTGTGTGTCTTTTAGCGAGGACCGGTAATTTGTCACAGCTTATAAATGTTGCAGTGAATCTGTATTTCTGGTGAGTCTATATTTTCACTGGCATTTTAATGAAATTATATTCAATGTCATTCCTATCATATCCAAGCAGATTTTCACCAATAGAAATTAATACAATATTTTAACTGATATCTTACTAGTGAAGTTACATATATTGGTTTCCTAACTGTTATTAAAATTAAATTTGACAAATCATGCGTCTATTTCCTGATTGAGATTGACTTCTTAGAATAACAATTTAAGATTTAAGTTATCGCGTGAAAAAGGTTCTTAATGCATTATTAATTTTTTCTGTGCATATCAACATTATATACCAGATATTATTAATCTAACCTAACCTAACCTAAGCTAAGCTTTGAGAAATGCGTGCATTCGTGGACAAAACATAGTTTTACCGATACTGCGCAGTGAATCTGTAAATTCATTGATTGATATGTTTTCACTGCCCGACCGGGTAAAATATATTTCTACTAGTGAAAATTTAGACTCCTAGTAATACAAATTTACTGTAAAATATATACCGTTGCGTGCGTACGAGGCATCAGCCATAAACGCGTTTTTTTTGGTAATTCGGGTATTCGTAGGAGTGTCGTGTCATCCAAAACGTCATGGCGTGTCACCTTTGACACGCGTGCCGTAGGTTCGCCATCGCTAATCTATAGCCTACCATGTATATATGACAGTTGTTAAAAATAAAAGTGAAACAAGTTCAAAATATCGGAAAAAAAGTGATACCTATCTCAGGCACATGTAGGTACCCTATCATCGCCCTGCACATTTTTTTCTGGTTCGTCCCACCCCACCATGTAAACAAACCATTGCGATTTTTCTGGTCTTTTCAAACACCGCGTGAATTTTATTTCAAGTTCTCTCTACGTGAGTATAATTATAATTTAATATTTTTCTACATCTCGCGTAAAATTATTAATATAAATACTTTTTAAAGATTAGAAATTTAAAAAAAAATATTTGGCTATTTATTTGCTTAACAATATTACATTCAATAATCTTTCTCATATTTTCTTAATATTTCCGTTACAAGCACATTTATACCAGCAACTCCACCTCATTTTGAAAGTATAATCTATTAATTATTTGTATTTCAACCTAATCCATGTAAAAAGTCTATACTCGAGTTTAATACTTCATTTGTCGAAAAGAGATTCTGTTACTCTCGAAACGTAAGTGGTAAAATATGAAATTATAATTAAACTCACGTTACGCACTTTTACAACGCGGTTACGTGACACATTTCACCCGTGAATCTCGCGTAAAAAACGTATTATATGTTAAAAATAGTTTAATCGATAACAGGAAAATAGCAGAAATAAACAATGATACAAACAGCAAATGATAACAAACATAAAATAGTACAAAAACGGTGGGCAGGCAGGCAATAACGTCACAGGGACTAAATAAAAAAATGCTATGTTTTGGAGTGGAATGCGCAACGAGCACTTGACACGAAGACGGCGGCTACGACTTGAAGGCTCTACGAAGTTGTAGTCATGACTTGAGGCTGTTAGGAACGATAAATGGGCGGTAAGGTCAATTACAGTTGCCGTCGACTTCTCGCGAGTTCGAGGCAGTGCATTTCTAGGCACTGGCATTGTCCGGACACGAGGCACTACTGTGTCTTTGCTCAGAACTTTCAACTGCAGAGGTGGTCCGCCAGGAATATGCGGAAATGCCTGCCTAATGCGTGGGCATCCTTGCAGTCTCGAGGTCGTCATGGGGGCGGACAGGGTTTACTAATATAAATTAAACAATAGGACATTTCCAAATAGATAAATTGAAGATGTCTGATATCATATATTCAAGACACGTAGAGGTTTGGTCGAAAGAAGCGATTCAAACTTAATTGTGCTACGTAAGAACTTTTGTTCGCATGAAAAGCTTGATCTGCAGTCACGATCTCAACCTCGAATTAGGAATATGAATGATCAGATGCTACGTGTTCTCGATATTGCTTTATGGAATGGAAGCATGGACCCTTATCGAAGAATCGATAAGTATTCGAGATGTGGATCCAGAGAAGAATACTCAAAATAAGCGGATGGACGAGTGAAGATGTTATGGTTCGGATCAATAATGAAAAACAAGTAATTAGAACAATGAAAATCCGAAAGCTTCAATATCTCGGACATGTAACGAGACGTCTAGAGAAGTACGAGATTTCGCAGCTCGTAATGCAGAGAAAGACTGCCAGAAGTCGGGGCTCTGGAAGAAGGAGAACATCATGGCTGAAAAACCTGAGACAGTGATTTTACCAGTCTATTAGTAGCCGAGAGCTATTCCGGGTCGCGGCAAACAAAGTGACGATGGCCAGCCTCCGTTGACGTATAGGGCACAAGAACAAGACGAAGCAAACCTTAACCATTGAGTCGCTAAAATCGACAGTAGGCAATATTACGAAATTCAGATTTTACAAAAAAACGAGGGATGTTTCGATTATGCTAATTTTTAAATATTGCGTTTTTTTCGTACAAACTTTAAACGTAAAATTGATAATTCGCCACTGATGAAAGTAACTAAAAATGATTTATAACGTACTCGTAGTTCATTATTGAAATCAACGACACATTTGAGAAAATTAACAGGACATTATTATTATTATATATTTGGATAATTTATATAGCGCCATTTTCGTGAGAACTCAAACTGAAGGGCGCGGACATTGTAAGGTCAATTAATTTATTTTTCAACCCACGCTTTCGGAGTGCCATTGCTATTGCTATTATATAATGGGTTTTTTATATTTCCTAACGGACGAAGGTTTATTCATACACATACTATTAATAATTTAAATTATTTGTGCTCTATTGTGGAGAGCACGCAGGTATAGTTAATTTCATTTAAGAAAGACAATCGAAGTATTATCTGTAAGCCGTGCAAACCCTGCACATTGTTTCGTTGTGTTGGTGTTTACGAGAATAACCACCAATACAACGAAACAATGTGCCTCGTGCGCACGGCTTACACACACTAACTCGATTGTCTTTCTTAATTGAAAGAGATCTACCTACATAATACATAATTATTTCGAAAATAACAAGAGTCACAGCGATATGCTTAAGACGAGCGGATCCGCGTAATACACAAGTAGGTATGCACACCGTTTTTAAAATTTACTTCGAAACTAGCTGTGCCCGCGCGGCTTCGCACGCGTTAGATTTTTAGTACACTGTTTGGATCGTCATAGAACTTTCGCGAACCTTCTAAAACATTCTCCTTCCAGAACTTTCAAGAAGTTTATCGAATGTACAGGAACCTTCTAGACACACCGACACATTCCGCCACTCAGCTTAGAACCTTATAGAACTTTCGTGAATTTTCTAGAACCTTCTCCTTCCAGAACTTTCTAGAGCAGGTTTTTCCGGAACCTTCTAGACTCATCGACACAGTCGGCGCGCTAATTTTGAAACAATCTGAAGCATTTGCGGCCTTCCCATAACAAAACGATGGGCTAGAAAGCACATTTTCGTCACCCACGCACTGCCACCCCCACCAACCTCGCATATTTTCGATGTGACACCAAGGCCTATCCACCACCATAACCACCGGTGGGTGGTTGTGGCTGGTTGTGGAGAAAACTTGGCGGGTAGGGAAACACGGGTTTCTTTATATATATATATATATTCTATATATATATATATATATAATATATATAGATATTGATTGTAAAAACAGGTGAAATAAATTTCTAATCAGAAGGTGAAATTACAAGTGAAGTTAGAAGCTCGTTAAGCAGCAAATAAGAGTGACGATTAGAATTAACATAATAAGTCGATATACGATTATCCCACCCGCTTTATTTAAGCGAACCATAGGTTCCCACGCTTAAACTATATTTCAAACATGACATCATCGATGCAATTCCTCTCGCTGTGATCAGACTATTGTAGTAGTTGTCATTGAATACAGACAAATCACAACAATGAAAGTATGACGGATAAAGGTATACCGCTTGTGAACGCCAGCCGACTAACTAATAATACACTACCTGATTCAATGCATCGAAGGGAGATAATAGGTGAGTTTACAATTGAGAGAAGAAGAATTACTGATGTAATTAAAACATTTTTTAAACTTTTTACCAATATTTATTGCTTTTTGACGGCGCCGGTTTCAGTCTACGCGGCCACTACCAGCCTACCACAGAAGACAGATACATATTTAGTTAAAATACTTAAATTCTCGCAAATATGTAAATTCTTTTAAAATTACATGAAAATAATAAAATCTGGATATTGTGAGTTATACAATACACATATTATTCCCATTATTATAGTAGGTAATTGAAGTAATATAAGCACTTCACCAACAAATTGAAATTTATCTTAATGTTTTAATAACTACTGCTACCAATTTTTTTTAAAAATACCTGTAAAATATTTAAACAAATAAGTGAAGAAATATCCCATCATTAAAATCAAATTATCGTCAGCCTTTTAAAATTATATAGCATCATTAAATATTTACTACTATATAAACATTCTATTGTACATATAATTGACGATTGAATTATTTGCATTTAATTAATTACAAAAGAAATTATATTATATACTCACTGGTAGTAAAATTGTATGTAGGTCAACCGCCGAGAGGTTTTGTGTGACTCACGCGAAATATATATTTCCCTCTCATTTGCACTACGTTTGGCTTCATATAAAAGAAGAAGACAGATGATAACAGAATGAGACGATCATACCAAAATTAATCTCAGTTATTCTATGTATAAATGCCCCAGCTTAAAATAATAATGAATAAGTCTACATTACATGAACAAAGATTGCCGTGATTGGCTGAAATCGGTACGGTCAAAAAACAATAAATAGCGAAAAAAAGTTAAGTGTTTTAATTAAATCATTATAATGGAATTAAAAATTAGAGAAAAATTGAGTCGTTGAGTATAAAACCTACCCAACTACCATTTTTTAGATGTCAATACATTCTCTAAGCGCATTCCTACATTTTACATAAGAGTTAATTATCATAACAAGTATCAATTTGAAGTTATTGCCGGTTAAAAATCAGTTTGAGTTTCAAAACATACCTATAACCAAATTCACGAGAGTAAACTATGAATATCTTCATTGTTTAATAATATTTTTCATTCTTAAATTACTGAGATCTTTATTCACTACATAAAGATTCCCTGACAATGCAAGGAATATATTTATTTTCTTGAATTTTAATGTCTACCTAAATCCAAATGCTTCAATTTCAAAAGCAACTTAAATCCACTGCCTTGGTTTCAAAATGAAATCAAGTCCATTTTAAATGTTGAAATAAACCCACGAAATATACCAATTTCATTGACGTTATGTTTTATGTGCGTATGTTTGAATGTTTAATTTTTAACAATATTTTTATATGAAAGTACGTTCTTTCATATAAAAATATCGTTAAAAATTGTTTACACAATGCAACGTTCAGCAATTCCATCGTAAGAAAATCAATCAAAACAATTATAAAATTTTTGAAAGTTCTATACATAGTTCGAATCGAGAAAATAACTGGTAATGGTACTTCTATTTTTTGTATTTGTTTAATTTTTGATTCCTTATTCAATTACTTTTCATTTCTTATTCAATTAATAAACAAGGTCTAAAAGAGATTTCTTTGATTTGCCAAAAAACAGTTTATGGCGTTAGGTAGGTTTTGATATTCAGCTACTCAATTAGAAGGACCATTGTCAGGAAGGTAGATAAATGAACATGAGTGCATCACTCGTCAGCTAATAACAGTTATCAATGAACACGGAAGAGCCGAAAGGACGTGTCCAAGCTGCAAAACCCGACAAAAACATCCCGCGAGGTCGCAAGAAGCGAGAGTGTCCGCGTATGTCCAATCAAACGGAAGAGAATATGACGCAAGGAGCAGTTTCCGGTCGGGTCGAACGAGGGTTCGCCAAGACGCCACCGAGCCAAAGCCGTCACAATTGATGATCATTCATCGGCCTTTGGTAAATATTTGCTGGTGGGGAGTTAACGCGCCGAGCTAATAATGTTGGTGCGCGTCATGAAGTCCAGTCCAAACTGATTGACAGAACCGCAGATAACGATAATTAGTCATTTGGTCGCTTTATTCCAGATTTAAAGAATTACTCACGACACGGAAGTGTAAAATATTATACAGAATGAAAATAAGCAAAAAAAAATTTTTTAAAAAGCCATACAAATAAAAAATGAAGAAGATATAAGAAAATACCAAGAAGTAAATTGAATGTGAAATAATTTCAGCTATAAAAAAGATGGTGGCATAATTTTGTATTTTAAAAAAAATATATTATTTTATTATTTATAATTATTTTTTTTCGTAAAAGTATAATTCTGTTCTTAAAAATAATAAAAAAGACCACAGTGAAATGTGAAAAGTTTTTATATAATAGTTTTAGAGTATGTATATTATAAAGTAAGAGAAAAAATTAAAATTTACATATAAATAATGAATTTAAATCCTCGCGTTTAAACTGTTTATACAGTTTTGCAAAAATGTAAAAATTAAATGGCAACAATAAATAAAAAAAATAAAAAAGTGCACCGCGATAATGTATAACTTCTAACCCGACCTAACTTAACCTCACCTAACCCAGAATAAATGTTAACAGATAGTTAAATTATATTATATACTTAGAAAGAAAGAAAAATGAGTACAATTAAGTCTTTGGTATCGTTGTAAAAATGGTAGCTATTAGCTAATGACGGTTATACCGTTATTTTTTATAAGCGGTTATTTTCGGTAGTTATTTGGGATTTGTGTCTGATTATATCGATGATTGATAACTAAGATATAATTGTTGTCTGACGGTTGCCCGTCCAATTGCAAAAAATCAGTTGCAATCATCGACGCAGTCAAATACAAATCTCAAATAACGGTTAGTGTCACCGGTTAAAATACCATCACTAAAAATGGACCATGTATAAATGTTTGTATTGGCAGACTTGAAAAAATAATTGATTTCAATACAGAGAAAAAGTATCAAGCCTCGATCCAATCGAATCAGGCGAAGGTAGTGTGGAGCTAAGATGATTATAGATACACATTAATAATTACATGACAAGACTATTATCTTTTGTGTAAGAGATAGACAGATATGAAAAATTACAATAGGTGTTTTAACATTAACCAGTTATATATCTGCAATCTATTTTCACGATGCGTTTTGAAGAGAAGAAATTGAGATATAAATATAATTAAAGCGAGATTATTGATCGTAAAACAAACCATGAATGAACTTATGAATAATACATGTAAAAAATAAACACGATTATTGCGGAAGAGAGAATGTAATAAAATGTTGAATAAATATGTAATGTAATGTAAAACACAGAGTAAACGCATCCCCACCGCAATACTCCGCCCATTATGGCGATTAGACAGCAATTATCTGCCAACATCATTATTATTAACCACTCCACTTAATTAATACCCGCAATTTCTAAAAATTATTCAAAACGTTAACCCCGCACGGAAATGTGAACAATTTATTCTTCTTCTTTTTCTTTTGATAGATCTGTGGTACAGAAAACTCCGCTTCGTGGGATGATGAGGTCCAGCTGTCCTTGCATCTTTCAGGTGGTCATTCCGGTTTTCCAGAGAGCAATTCTTTAGCAGCTGTGTGCATCTGTATGAGTCTGTCACTGTCTGTCCTGGCTACGTGATTCCTCCAGAATCTCCTTCTGGATCTACTCCATCGTGTTATGTCCTCTATTTTACAGGTTTTCCTTATGTCTACATTTCGGACACGATCACGTAGAGTTTTTCCAGGATCTGAGCACTTTCATTTCAAATGTTCTGAGGATGAATGAGGAGAAATGAAATCTCGTGAGTATTTTAACTGTGAACATTATCGAACTAATATGTGCTTAAATTAAAAAACTAATAGACTTCCTCTATTCTCAAGATAACAACGACGTTATGAAATCCTGAGACCACATAAGCGGAACGTACATATTTATGTATGTACGCGTTAAGTTTCTATAAAAAATGTCAAGACAACCTAAACTTCTTCATTCAATTTAGATCAGTCATTTTCTTGCCAAATCACTTTATTTAATTACCAGGATCAGTCATTCTGCCTATTCATCTGATAAGCTCATTATGATTTCTTTACATTTACAAAATTTCAAGCTGCGTTGAATGTACGATGACTCGTTTACAGCGCACAAGAAAACAAAAAAAAAGTTTAATTAAAACAACATTACTTATGTGAAGCACTTGAAACGGAAGTTTCACGTGAAAATTTTTGAGTCATAACATTGCGTCATTTTAATAATAAAAATAATAATTAGAAGATGCAATTATTTTGTACCTACTTATTATTTATACATCAAGAAAAGATTATATTCCAGAAAAATAGTACTGCCTGAGATTATAATTGAATGTCGTGATGTTGGTAACGAGATACCTATAAACTAATTTTTTGTATCCAATTTCTGACAATAATTTTATCTTTATAACTTTTTTTGTAGAATTTGTAATGTTTTTGTTGATTGAATGTAAATGACATGTATGAATTATAGTTATTACGTAACGTGCCAGAAATCAGGAATCCATTATTGTTAGGGATCCGTATTACTTTAAATTGTACAGTCATATTATAGTAAAAAAAACCTCATGAGCAATGAATCAAACTCGAGAGCTCGATAACTTGTTCTAATAAGGCGTTATTTGTAAATATTTAATTCAATGATGTTGTATCTAAATACTATCTGTTGTAACACGCTGTATAATATCAAAATCATTATTTATGTATCTTATTTTTATGGTCAGTGTTAATCCAACTATCACTATTAATCACCATAAAAAGAAAACAAGAATTAATTTAATATGAAACCTGTTGTCTGTAACTCATTCATTATACTTCAACGTTTTACTTGCACATTTTATTATCTGCCAAAATTCCCCGAACTCAAATGTCATAATATCCAAACCTTCTTACCTACCGTAGTGTACATGTACAAAAATATTCCAAGTTTGATACCACAACGTAAGTCTGGCTCTTGGACTAATACGCGCGTGTTCCATTACTACGAAACACGGCACCGGCCCAGAAATTCGAGGCACGTCGATGCGGAGAATTTGAAAAACGAATTTGGCGCATCCACGCCTATCGTCCGGCCCGAGCAGCGAGACGCGGTAGTCGGTGGGCGGCGCTGGGCGGGGAGCCAGCCGCCGGGCGCCGCGCGCTGCAGCTCGGCGCCGGCGGCAGCCAGGGCGGACCGCCAGTGTGTGGCATCAACCCATCTTGCGCGGGAAGGATGGTGACACCCTTCCGCCCGACTAGCGTCGAGTGCGGGACGGGTATTATCAATTAAGGGAGAATACCTACCTGCGAAGCGAGAAAAAATGCAATTTTTGTGATTTTTTTAAAGAAAACTCATGAATTATGGTATTGGTAATGTACCTACATACTTTAAAGAATATATAATTTTTTTTTTTTAAAAATACAGAACATTGGTGGAAAATTCTTGGGTTCTGTCGACTGCCGAAAAAAAGAACTTACGCGGCGACCACTCCCATTTCATTTGTAATCATCAGAATAAAATAAAACAAAAAGATTATCAAAATTGACACTATAATTTAGTCTTTCACGTAGGGGTTTTTGAAAATATAGATTTTTGACAAAATGGCGGGCGTTTGAATTTAAATAGCGTTTTTCAGGGAAAATTCACTTCAAAAAAAATCCTACGACAAAGACTAGATAATTATGTATAGAATAACCACTAGAAATTTCAAGTTGATCGGTTCAGTGGTTGCCGAGATATTTTGGTCACCGGTTTTCAATACATGGTTTCGAGTAAAACGCGTTTGAAAATTAAGCTGATGATTGAATTGATGAATAAATCGCGAAATCTTTCAACTTACATAAAATCATCGATTCCAGGTCCATAATATAAGTCTTCCACCTTGCTTTGAATTCCCATATCATCGAGTACTCTTCACAAACATAATAGAAATAGGTCTTACATTTCTATTATGAAAGAGCCCGACTGGCATGCGCGTAATCAACAAAGAGATGCCACTATTATCAGCTATAACTTTTTTTTTTTAATTTTTGCTTGAAGTTTTCACCAGACATTCTTAAGACCAAAAAAAATCTGTCTAAAATATACATTCTGTTATAAATGAATAATATTAGGTCCTTACATATGAAATTGACGTTTAGTATGGGAGGAACATAAAGCCGATTTTTTTTATTATAATATATTTATTTAATCAAAGTATGTACCATTGCTATCTATGCACTTTTGCCATCTCATAGGTAGTTCATCGATCCCTTTACTATAAAAACCATTCGGACGGGAATCAATAAAATCATTGAATGCGGTTTTGACTGCCCCATCGGAGTTGAATTTTTTCCTTTGCAAGAAGTTATCCAAATTTCGAAAAAAATGGTAATCTGTTGGGGCAAGGTCCGGAGAGTACGGTGGATGTCTTAGACATTCCAATTGAAGCTCCTCTAATTTGGTAGCCGTCTGTTGTGCAGTGTGTGGTCTAGCGTTATCATGAAGCAGCAGTGGCCTAGAGCGATTAACCAGCCTCGGTTGTTTAGCAGCTAGCTTTTCCATCATGGTTTACAGTTGCTGACAATAGACATCTGCCGTAATCGTCTGGCCAGATTTAAGAAAGCTGTAGTGAACGACACCAGCACTAGTCCACCAAACGCTCACAAGTAACTTTTTTGGAGTCAATTTTCGCTTGGGGCATGGTTTGGCTGGTTCGGCAGGGTTCAGCCATTGCGATGAGCGCTTCCGATTATCGTACAGGATCCACTTTTCATCACAGGTAATGATTCGATTTAAAATCCCTTCATTATTGTGCCGGTTGAGTAATGCAACGCAGCAGTCAACGCGCGTTTGTTGATTTGCTTCACTCAATTCGTGAGGTACCCACCTTTCAAGCTTTTTCACCTTACCAATTTGCTTCAAGTGGATTAAAACAGTTTTATCACTAACACCGCAGCCTGCAGCTAACTCGGATGTGGTTTGCGATGGATCCGCTTCCACAATAGCCTTCAATTCTTCATTATCAACTTTGGTCTCCGGCCGTCCACGGGGCTTGTTCTGCAGGTCGAAATTTCCAGAACGAAAACGTTGGAACCAAAAACGCACTGTGTTTTCTTTTGCAGCACCGTCGCCATACACATCATTAATCCTTCGAGCCGTTTCTGCAGCACTGGTGCCACGGTGGAACTCGTACTCGTTAATAACGCGATATTTCAAGTTTTTCATTTTATAAACTGAGTGACGCAAAGAAAAAAACAATTGAGGAAAAAACAAATGAATTATAATTTTCAAAACACAAATACATGAGTAAATAGCTGTATAAATTTGGATTTGGAATTCCTAACCAAAGAGAAGATATTTGAGATCAAATTTGCCAGTACGGAAAAACATCAATTTCATATGTAAGGACCTAATAATAACAACCCACATTTTCGGAAAAAAAACGTCGAAATATGCATTTGCAGTGAATTTCCAGCCTTGAGGTACATTTCATCATGCAAGGAAGATACAAAATTACTATAATACTGCAATAAAATCAATCTCCTGTTTTATTAAAACAAAGGATTATATATATTTTTTTTTATAGTATTATTATAGGCGTATTATAGGCGCCCGTGCACTAACCGCTCGGAATTGTAGGTATATGTGAAAAATGTATGGAGATGTGTAAAAAAATATTGTAACAAATCTGCAAAAGTTACTTTTAATAATGAAATATTTTTAATATTTCTGAAGAATACCGCTATACAGCCAGCAGACCCCGGCCACTACCAATAAAACTTTGCGCCGCCGGCGATGCCAGCGGCACCTTTTCATCCCCTAAACCGGGGTTCCGTCAGCAATAAAAACATCGGATTGTCGGTGCACAGCAAAAGTCTATCTTTTATGACTTTGCGACAATTATTTTTATGAAGGCTAAGAGAAAGCGGCCGAAGTACATGTAACATCCAAAATGCAATGTGTGAGAACAAGACAGCCCTTAGCGAAAAATCACAGCAGAAAGAAAGGGATGCAAATCAAAAATTGGGTATAAAAGGCCTATCAGAACCCCAAAGAATTCAGAGTCGGAGGGGGTGAGCTGCCTGGACCTTGGCCACAATAGTGGTTAGTATACCGAGCAAACCCCGGAGTGTTGGAGGGGGAGGGCTCCCGGGCCCTCCCCTGGACGAGTCGCCCATAGATTCTGGGTCATCCCCTACCACGGATGACCTGATTACCTTGGGTGACTCGGAAAGAGTGGGGGCGAGCCACCATAGATTCTGGGTCATCCCGTAACACGGATGACCTGATTACCTTGGTGGGCTCGAGTAGGAGGAGGTGGGAGGGACGCTGCTGGACCCTGGCTACAATAGTAGCTGGTATACCGAGCGCCCTCTGGAGGAGGTGGGAGGTACGCTGCTGGACCCTGGCTACAATCGTAGCTGGTATACCGAGCGACCGCCCGGAGGGAGTAGGAGGACGAAGCGCGGAGGTGGCCGGAGGAGGAGGGTCACTCCGCATCCGATATTTCCAGCCGGAGGTAACGGAGGGCTTTCGGGTCAGCGCAATAAGGGCTTTAGCCCCGACAACGCTGTCTTTCCGGGAGTCCGAGGTGCCGCAGTGGCATCATGTCCATCAGGACCCGAGTAGGTGGGGCGCTCCGGAGGCGCATTTTGTGGCCAGGACCCACATAGCACCAGGATGGACTGGAGGAGGGCGCCGTGGATCTGCATTGCGGGGGGTCCGAAGGCTCCAGCCACGAGCGGTGCTGAGGCTGATGGCAGCCTGAGTATCGAGCTGACACTGTAGCGCACTGTGGAGGTATCCCGCCTGGAGGCGGGCGGGAAGTTCCCACGTAGCACCTGGCGGTGCTGAGGCTGTGAAGGCAGCCTGAGTGTCTGGATGACACTGAAGCGCGCTGTGGAGGTATCCCACCTGGAGGCGGGCGGGAAGTTCCCACGTAGCACCTGGCGGTGCTGAGGCTGTGAAGGCAGCCTGAGTGTCTGGATGACACTGGAGCGCGCTGTGGAGGTATCCCGCCTGGAGGCGGGCGGGAAGTTCCCACGACAATAACACATCTAGGTTTAGTTTAGGCTTAGTACAGTTTAGTGTAGGCCTACTTAAGTTTAGTTAAGTCTAGTATGTATCTCCCTATTGTTCATGTAAATATTTGTATCTCTCTTGTTATTCTTATTCTTGCTTAATTTTTCATGTAAATATACAAGAATTACTGTCGACAGAACCAGACTTATTACTTTGTACCTCCTTTCCGAATATCAGCGACCCATGTGGATGGTTGTGCGTGTGTGTGTGGCGGCACGCATGCAGCCAAGATAAGACCGCTCGGCTGTGCGGGTGGGTGCGAATCCCGCCCGCTGAAGGGCGCAGATCTTGGAGAGATCCGCGCCCCCCGCCCGGCGCTTTGAGAGAATGTGCCCGGGCGGGAGACGTCACACTGGTGTCAGAAGTGTAGATTAGCTGATATTTGGATTGGTACAAATTTGATTCTGGTTTTGTCTTATGTTTTGTTTTAAATTTACTATTTGTCAATTTCATGTTTTAATATTCTTTGATTTTTATGTTTATTTTGTAAGAGATATAATTTTCAATGCGGAAATATTGGTGTTAAAAATTTGTTCGATTACAGATATATAGATTGTGCAGTAGTAAGTACGCACATTCATGATTTTTGCTTAATTTATTTTCATTTAATTTTGATGTGTGAATTGTAATTTTTCATTTTTCTATGTTTTAAATTGTCTATAACTTGTTTAAAAATGTTTTAATTGAATATTTTGGTCTAAATGATAACAGTGGAGAGTTTCGTTCGATAAATTTTGTGTTATACTTTATATAAAAAAATATCCGTTTGCATCTTGGTAATGTCATTTGACTTTTGATATGTGAATCATAATTTTCTTTGTCAGTTGTTCACATATCTGATTACACATATGTTTTTTTATTGTTGCAATATAATGTCGGTTCGCGATCCATTTAGTAATGTTTGGATTAATTTTATTCAGTAAGGTAAATTTTGTGATGTGCTTTAAAGAACTAGCTATTTGTCTGTAACTTGTTGATGTTCATTTCATTTTTATGTGAATTGTACAATAGTTACGATTTTTATTTGTTTTAATGTAATGTCAGTTCGTTACTTGCTTAATAATAATTGAATTTTAATCTTTGTATTTTTGACAATAGCGGATAATTTCATGAAGTAATTTACTTTTAAAGCTGTGCTTTTAAGAGCTGGGTATTCTTGTCTTGTCGATGTCAATCTTGTCAAAAACGGTAACTTGTCGATGTTCGTTTCATATTTGTGATATGTGAATTTAGTTATGGTTACTTGTTTGAGAATGTTTTTTATTTTCAATATTTGTCTTTTGATAAAAGCAAATAATTTAAATGTCGTGAAGTAAATCTAAATGTTGTATTTTTTATGACAACAGACAATTTAATAAAGTTAGGTCAACTTAAATTTTTGTGCTTTCGAGAAATAGCTAGCTTACGGTGTTTTTAAAGTTCATTTCGTTTTGATGCAAATATTGAGCTATGGCTAATATTGAGAATGTATAGGTCATCTTAATTTTGAGTATTTGGAGATAGTAAAGTCTAATATCGTTCTTGAAATAGTTGAATTCGATGTGTGTTTAATAAGTGAGTTATTATTTTTGTTAAAATATGTGAATCTAACGTGTGTTCGATATGTGAGCGGGCTCAATATCGCAGATTCAATATTTTGTGAGAGTTTCAATATTTCAATTTAATGTGTGATCAGTTTGGTATGTGACCTATCTAAAATGTTAGCCATCTTCTCGTTTGATTATTTGAACTCGCAACGTAACCTCTCTGAATTTGGATTTAGTTAATGTGTAAAATGCTATTTCAATTTAATGTGTGACCTTGTATTGATCGGTATTGTATGTGTCTTTTCTAAAATGTTGTATGGTAAATTCAAATCTAATATTTGTTTTTGGTGTTCGAAAAATTCTTGACTTCTATTGTAATGTGAAATTTGTATAACCAATTATTGTCTTATTTGTCTAAACTGTTAAATTCAAATTTAATGTTATTTCTAGTTTTTCAAGTGTGTGGCCTTTTTTTTTTATCAGTAAAACCATTGTTTTTGTGTGACCTATCTAAATGTTAGGTATCTTCTTGTTTGATCATTGGAAATCAAGATGTGATCTTTCTAAATTTGAATTTGTTTAATATGTGAAATATTATGTCAATTTAATGTACGACTCTATTTTGGTCAGTTTCTGAAATTCAAATTTAATATTATTTCTAGTTTTTCAAGTGTGTGGCCTTTTTTTTTTTTTATCAGTAAAACCATTGTTTTTGTGTGACCTATCTAAATGTTAGGTATCTTCTTGTTTGATCATTGGAAATCAAGATGTGATCTTTCTAAATTTGAATTTGTTTAATATGTGAAATATTATGTCAATTTAATGTACGACTCTATTTTGGTCAGTTTCTGAAATTCAAATTTAATATTATTTCTAGTTTTTCAAGTGTGTGGCCTTTTTTTTTTTTTATCAGTAAAACCATTGTTTTTGTGTGACCTATCTAAATGTTAGGTATCTTCTTGTTTGATCATTGGAAATCAAGATGTGATCTTTCTAAATTTGAATTTGTTTAATATGTGAAATATTATGTCAATTTAATGTACGACTCTATTTTGGTCAGTTTCTGAAATTCAAATTTAATATTATTTCTAGTTTTTCAAGTGTGTGGCCTTTTTTTTTTTTTATCAGTAAAACCATTGTTTTTGTGTGACCTATCTAAATGTTAGGTATCTTCTTGTTTGATCATTGGAAATCAAGATGTGATCTTTCTAAATTTGAATTTGTTTAATATGTGAAATATTATGTCAATTTAATGTACGACTCTATTTTGGTCAGTTTCTGAAATTCAAATTTAATATTATTTCTAGTTTTTCAAGTGTGTGGCCTTTTTTTTTTTTTATCAGTAAAACCATTGTTTTTGTGTGACCTATCTAAATGTTAGGTATCTTCTTGTTTGATCATTGGAAATCAAGATGTGATCTTTCTAAATTTGAATTTGTTTAATATGTGAAATATTATGTCAATTTAATGTACGACTCTATTTTGGTCAGTTTCTGAAATTCAAATTTAATATTATTTCTAGTTTTTCAAGTGTGTGGCCTTTTTTTTTATCAGTAAAACCATTGTTTTGTGTGACCTATCTGAATGTTAGGCATCTTCTTGTTTGATCATTGGAAATCAAGATGTGATCTCTCTAAATTTGAATTTACTTAATGTGTGAAACATTATTTAGAACATGTCAATTTAATGTACGACTTTGTTAATGTCAGTTTGTGAAATTCAAATTTAATGGTTGATTTTAGTCTTCAAAGTGTGGATTATGGATACTCAGTAAAATCATTTTGTGTGACTTCTCTAAAAATGTTTAAGTAGGACACGATAATGTTGTACTAAACTAAGTGAATTATTTTTGTTTTTTTTGGGAATATGATGTAATCTGACATGTTTACATTTCATGTGAAATGTTGTGTATTTTTTTTTGTTTTCATTTTTGGTTATGTTAACAATTTGCATATTTTTAGTATCGCGCCGAAAAGTATAGAGTGACTGACAGTCGCCTGTTTAAAGAAGTAAAAAAAAAATCTGTGCAATTTATAGTGGTCAAGAAGTGTTTTGAGAAGTTCAATTTAAAAGAAAAAAAGAAGTGCAAAGTAGTTCTCATTTTAATAATTACAGTTTGTGTACAAAAATTTGTACCACGTCGTACGGTGTTTTTGTTTAAAAAAAAATAAAAAAAGGAGTGTGATTCAAACGGAGTTCTTAAATTTGAAACAGTTAAATACTGTTGAACAAAAAAAAAGTGATATTAAAAATTTAATAAATTGTGTTCATTTCTTTAATTCAGTTCTGGAAAGATCAATATAAAAGTGTCGTATCGTTTTAAATAACTGTCATTCGAAGTATAAACAAGTGTAAGTGTCAATAATGTAAAATCTGATTGATAAAATTGATTTCATGGGTATATTTTTTGGGCGATTTGGAATAAATAGTGCCGGTAATCTTGCGCGACTTTTGTGTCTTGAAGAATGGCTCCATACCGAGGAGAAAGAAATGTGATCGGGACGATCACGTTTTGAGGAGGGGGTAGTGTAACAAATCTGCAAAAGTTACTTTTAATAATGAAATATTTTTAATATTTCTGAAGAATACCGCTATACAGCCAGCAGACCCCGGCCACTACCAATAAAACTTTGCGCCGCCGGCGATGCCAGCGGCACCTTTTCATCCCCTAAACCGGGGTTCCGTCAACAATAAAAACATCGGATTGTCGGTGCACAGCAAAAGTCTATATTTTATGACTTTGCGACAATTATTTTTATGAAGGCTAAGAGAAAGCGGCCGAAGTACATGTAACATCCAAAATGCAATGTGTGAGAACAAGACAGCCCTTAGCGAAAAATCACAGCAGAAAGAAAGGGATGCAAATCAAAAATTGGGTATAAAAGGCCTATCAGAACCCCAAAGAATTCAGAGTCGGAGGGGGTGAGCTGCCTGGACCTTGGCCACAATAGTGGTTAGTATACCGAGCAAACCCCGGAGTGTTGGAGGGGGAGGGCTCCCGGGCCCTCCCCTGGACGAGTCGCCCATAGATTCTGGGTCATCCCCTACCACGGATGACCTGATTACCTTGGGTGACTCGGAAAGAGTGGGGGCGAGCCACCATAGATTCTGGGTCATCCCGTAACACGGATGACCTGATTACCTTGGTGGGCTCGAGTAGGAGGAGGTGGGAGGGACGCTGCTGGACCCTGGCTACAATAGTAGCTGGTATACCGAGCGCCCTCTGGAGGAGGTGGGAGGTACGCTGCTGGACCCTGGCTACAATCGTAGCTGGTATACCGAGCGACCGCCCGGAGGGAGTAGGAGGACGAAGCGCGGAGGTGGCCGGAGGAGGAGGGTCACTCCGCATCCGATATTTCCAGCCGGAGGTAACGGAGGGCTTTCGGGTCAGCGCAATAAGGGCTTTAGCCCCGACAACGCTGTCTTTCCGGGAGTCCGAGGTGCCGCAGTGGCATCATGTCCATCAGGACCCGAGTAGGTGGGGCGCTCCGGAGGCGCACTTTGTGGCCAGGACCCACATAGCACCAGGATGGACTGGAGGAGGGCGCCGTGGATCTGCATTGCGGGGGGTCCGAAGGCTCCAGTCACGAGCGGTGCTGAGGCTGTGATGGCAGCCTGAGTGTCGAGCTGACACTGAGCGCGCTGTGGAGGTATCCCGCCTGGAGGCGGGCGGGAAGTTCCCACGTAGCACCTGGCGGTGCTGAGGCTGTGAAGGCAGCCTGAGTGTCTGGATGACACTGAAGCGCGCTGTGGAGGTATCCCACCTGGAGGCGGGCGGGAAGTTCCCACGTAGCACCTGGCGGTGCTGAGGCTGTGAAGGCAGCCTGAGTGTCTGGATGACACTGGAGCGCGCTGTGGAGGTATCCCGCCTGGAGGCGGGCGGGAAGTTCCCACGACAATAACACATCTAGGTTTAGTTTAGGCTTAGTACAGTTTAGTGTAGGCCTACTTAAGTTTAGTTAAGTCTAGTATGTATCTCCCTATTGTTCATGTAAATATTTGTATCTCTCTTGTTATTCTTATTCTTGCTTAATTTTTCATGTAAATATACAAGAATTACTGTCGACAGAACCAGACTTATTACTTTGTACCTCCTTTCCGAATATCAGCGACCCATGTGGATGGTTGTGCGTGTGTGTGTGGCGGCACGCATGCAGCCAAGATAAGACCGCTCGGCTGTGCGGGTGGGTGCGAATCCCGCCCGCTGAAGGGCGCAGATCTTGGAGAGATCCGCGCCCCCCGCCCGGCGCTTTGAGAGAATGTGCCCGGGCGGGAGACGTCACAATATTGTTTTTACTGCCAATCTATCATTTATACGCAGACATTAGTATTTTATGACAAAATGGATTTTTTCTTTAAAATGGGTAAAGTAAGATAGGTAAAAAGGTTTAAGTTTAGGGAATCGAAGAACTCCATTTGAATTACGACGTTCTATAGGTATACTATACCTAACTATAGTTTTTCATGGTGTTGATATCTAGCGAGGATGCACAATAATATCTGAAAGAAAATTTTATCGTACTATATATACCTACATAATTAGCGGTTTTTGAGATATGTCGAATTTATAATTTATTTTTTGCGAAACCCTGTTTTTTTTATCCGCTGAAAGTTAGATCAGCTAGCAAAAGTACGCACGGAAATGTCTTTAATTAAATAATGTTTTTATTAAATGTTGTTTTTCATTATTTTCAAATCATTTCATGAAAATGATCGTACTTTTGATAAAATATTTGATTTATCTGTAATATATGTAAATAATGTCGGTCTTTTCAATGAAAACTTGGCGAGACAGAAAAATCACCAGGTTCGTTAAGGTTTTTTACTGCCTCGGATAAACCGTAACCGAAGGGGATGAAAAAATTACGGTCTAAAATTGAACAATTTGTTATTATTAGAAATAACTAAAGCACGTAAAAGAAAATATCATGTATAACCAACCACTCAATTTAACTACCAGTCCTATTCTAAATATACGGGGTGTAACAGAGGTAGTCCACAATACTTTACATCTGGATTCCTGCCTTGATTATGAGTTGAAAATGTTTAAGCAATCATGACCTAATGTTAATAGTTAAGGAGTTATGCATATCAATTTTTTTTCAATATTACGGATTTATTTTTTTTACAAAACGTTGAAGTATCATTACAGCAACTTATATAGATTACGAAAAATTCATTCGTTTCAATAAAAGCTAAATAAAATAATGAAAAAATCCAATTGGAACTGGAAGGTATTTATCATTTTATTTGACTTGTATTAAAGGGAATGAATTTTTCATATTCGATATAAGTTACTGTAATGACTGTCCAACGTTTTGCAAAAAATAAGTCAGAATAATAAGTCAGAAAAATAAGTGGAAAAAAAATGCAAACTCTGATGTCGCATATCTCCTTAACTACTGATATTAAGTCATTACTGCATGAACACTTTCGACTCATAATCAAGGCAGGAATTCACCTGTAAAGTGTTGTGGACTAGCTCTGTTACACCCTGCATATTTTCAATAATTTCATTGTAATGACATTATTTCACGTCATTTTCTCATATAACGTTTTTACATCATTATATTGTGTTTTTGTACCCGCTAGATTTTTTCTTAATAATTAAAAAATAACAATTGTGAGCCAATAATAATAATATCATGTTCAGAAAATAATTATTCATGGAATTACATAATAATTTTAGCTCAAAGCTAGCACGTAAAATGTGGAAAAACCAAAGAATATCATCAGTAGTTGATAAATTATAAATTCCAACAATTTTCATGATGAATTTTTCTTATAATATGATGTCAAAGAGCTATTACAAACGTCCTTGGGCTGAAGTCTGGGCGAGGCTCTGTCGAAGAGAACTCGGACTGCGGCGTTGGCGTGACACGGAATAATTTACAAGAAATAATAACCTCGCCGTTTTAATAACTATCCTGTTTAATTAACAATTTTAGCACGAAATGACTAATGTACGTGACTTTTCACTGTAAACTCAATTAGAACGCTCGAAAGGCATTCATTCAGGTCCGAATTGTGAGCGGACCCTAGAGCGCCGGATCGACGCCCGGAGGCCGCTTCGGGAGGCTAGATTCACCCCCGAACTCAAAGCGGAGCGGCCGACTTGAAATACGGAATAAAGCTCAGAAATTAAGCTTTCGTTTCTCATCTCTAAATAACAGTTTTCATACATTCATTCCATACAAATGGAGAACGAAATTCACGCACGAAACTGAAAGCTCGAGTTCGCATATGTAGATATTTTGTCCATCTAGAGTACTGAGAATCTTAACAGTTTCAATCATTAAAATGTTAGAGCACAGTGTACATTGCATAAACCAATTACAAAGATTCACAGATGTTTAAGGCGTAGTAAATTAAGTACAACGTTGGATAAGAGAATATTTTAAAGCTAAGAGAATAAATCGTCTCTTTAGAGGTATAGCTCACTAAGGGCCGGTTGTTTCAAGTTGGATTAAAGCAAGCGTTCGTTTAAAGCATAGATTTTCGCGTTCTCCACCAATCAGACGATCCGTTTTCGTAAATATCTATGCTTTAAACGAACGCTTACTTTAATTCATCTTGAAACAACCGGCCCTAAATGACTTGGAGTTTGAACATTTTGATAATGAGGTTTAAACATTCAACATGTGATATTAAAATGATTGAAAATGTTCCAATTACGAGTTTTACCACTAAATAACTATTAATAGACACGGAATATGTACTTACTGATTTTTACCTAGAATAGGGACGGAAAAAATATGAATTTTCGTATTGCAATCATAACTCATTTTGGCCAATATTGCGGTTAGTGAGTCTTACCTCTAAAGGGACGATATTACAGTAGACAACAAACAATATTAAAGTAAAATTAATAATGAATGAATAAATTAGTTAAAAGTTAAAAAAGTGTTGATAGTAGGTAGTGTATTAACATGAGAATAGGGATGGGGGAAAAGGGTGAGGCAGTATGAGTCGATGCTTTCAATCCGTAAGTCGAGTAATGCTATGGTTAAATAGTTTATTGGTTCTAAAATAAAGTGCATATGAGGGGTATAAAAGCAAAGGCAAGCAATCTCCAAAAAATAAAAAATAAATATTTTTAACGTAGTCACCGAGTATTTCTAATTTTAAATGTACTGAATTCTAGATTTTGTGAATTCAAATTCAATTCCCTTCCAAAATCATGTTTCCTATAAATGTATAGGCTCTGTTCCCTATAAAATCTCGAATTCAGTACATTATAAATTAGTAATCCTCGATGATTACATTAATTTTTTTTTGGAAATTGCTGTCTTTGCTTTTATATCCCGTATATAATCTATACCATTATTTTCAATGCAGTAAGGCCAATCTTGAAGAGGTCAATATCGAGACAATTATAACTTCATGACATTCAATGGCAAGGCCGTGGACCCAAGGTATCCTTGATTTATGGAATTTTAGGCGGAGTCAGAAAAAAAGGTTCCTTTTTTAAAAAATTATATTCCATTTGTATAAATCGATAATTGAGGTGTAATGGGGTGATGTGCAATGTATGCTTGAGAATTTTGGGCAAAAGTGAATCATCGATACCGGATGTGCATACCGGATACATTTATACTATTCTCATGCGGATCGGCGCCGCATCTGAGAGGTGTGTGAGAAGAGTGTTTCCTTATATGTTTTCTCTCGCATAAAATTATCGGAGTCAAATTTGGTAGATAGACCCGGCTCTGAAACCCTTCTATTCCTTTCCTACGACTAAAGCAACACAACACGCACAGAAAATTAATACAAGCTGATTGGACCAATATTACTCTTCTGGGAAAATCAAATTGCTCGAGTTTTTGTTATTTAGACAAGTGACGGAACCTTTTCATGTTTGGGCCATGATTTTTTATGAATTAATTTCCGTTAAAAGGGTCTTGCGTGATCGCGTAGGACGAACGATTGGATGGCCATGGAAATTGATTGACCGAGTTAAGGGCGATTCACGATGCCGATGTGAGGAAAAGAAAAAGCAAAACTTTTAGCGCTTTAGGTTGATAAAGATGGGTCCTATCCAAGTACTACATCAAGGGCTTAAACGGATGGCTTGGGCTCGAGCGAAAACACAACTTTTCGGAATTCCAATAATAAAGTACCAACTTTTAGAGTAAATTTTGATGAATTTTATATTGTAGAGGTAACTATAAATTTTCTGTAGCAGAAAATATTGTGGGTCTGAACTTAAACTCCCCTATAAAGGGTCAAGGTCGTTGGACATATTTATGTGTTAAATGAAACTGATATTTTATACAAACCGTATATTTTACTGAGGAGCAAATCTCGATGTTTCGCTGAAGTCTTATTCAGCGTCATCAAGAGAGCGTCCTATCACGGCGGAGGTGTATACCGAATTGATTATTTCTTCCAGTCGTAAATAATACGCACTTTGTTGTGCAGTATTCACTAATTACATCTACGTACCGGTACATATTGCACACTGGCGGCCTCTATCGTAGAATAAATAATCAGTTCGTAACTTATGTCATATATAACTTAACATTACAGCAACTTATGTCGATTATGAAAAATTCATTCGATTTAATACAAGTCGAATAAAATGATAAAAATCTTTCAAAAATAGAAAAAAATTACAAGTTTTTTTATAATTTTATTTAAGTTGTATTGAAGCGAATGAATTTTTCACAATCGATATAAATTACCGTGTCCATAGTCATGGTTGCTTGAACATTTTAGACTCATAACGTAGGCAGGAACCTACCTGCCAAGTTTCTGCTGCTAGCTCTGGTACACCCTGCATAACATTGTACACTTCGTCAGTTTTGGCGTTAGATAGATTGTCTTAACATGTCTCATATAAACTTTACGCGTATCGTAACGCTCCATCTATTTTGTGTATTTTTAATTTTTAACGAGACACTAACAAAACACTGAGCACGAAATACATAAAAAACAATACATTATTATTTAAAACTCAGCCCACTATCCCAATAACAAGTATATTCGGTCTGCTCTAGCAACATGCATACGAATATTTAGTGTATTAATGTAGTGTGGTCATGTAAGAATATGCAAATAAATAATTGATTAAATGTGTTCTAAAATGGATGTCGTGTAGGAGTGACTTTTAAATGATGATAGGGTATATGCAAGAATATCAACATCAATGTTAAGGTCAGCACAATATATATTGTATGTACGACACATTCTTGTGACGGGAGAAAAATAAACAGCATTACTGATAAATTATAACTAATTTAACAACCTTATTGTATTGAGAATAAGGGGGGAGTTCGTTTAAAGACTGACGTGCGTGCAATTTAAGATGAATTAGTTCAATTTAGTTGAGTGCCGATAAATCAATATAAATAAATAAAGTTATGAGGCATTCCATCGTCACGGGTGGGACATTTTTCTAGTAAATTATCATAATGTATGTTAAAATTTGACAACATATATACAATTTGTATTACTTATTTTTGAAGAAAGCAACTAATTCTATCTTCAATCAATAATTGAACAACAGAACATAAACGTAAGGTTTTTGACAAACATTTCTTATAACTAAATGTATGTCTTTGTTTTTTCCCACCTGACAGAAGAATGTATCATATTACTCCAAAGAAAATAAAATAGGGTTCGTGTTCAGTTGCTCAATTATTGGTTGAAGGTAGAATAAGTTGCTGTCTTCAAAAATAAATATTACAAATTGCATACATGTTGTAAAATTTTAACATATCTATGACAATTTACTAGAAAAATGTCCCACCCGTGACGATGGAATGCCTCTTATACAACTTATTTGTGTAACTCAATTTTCATTTCTGTTTCTATTTTAGATCTTTGCAAATTGGCGATAAGATAATCCATTAATAATAATCGACTTGAATATTACAGTTTGAATTGAATATTACGGTACGTGTACATGGTTATTTAAAAATAAACTAAACGAGCTTCTATAAAAAACTTTACATTCATATAACTGTCTCTAGAATTTGGGCAATTTAAATGAATTTATAAATTGAATTTCTTCATGGTCGGTATTTGAATGACAGCATTTTGTAAGCTTTACTCCAAACTGCGGTTGGCAGAGTCGCACGAAATTATTTCAGGTTTCAAACATACGTACGTTTTCATGTCAGGACTCGGCAGGTTGACATTCCTTGCAGATTTGCAATCTTCAGAGCGAAACATTTTGAAATAGAATACGAAACATTTGTTTAAATCAGAAAAGGGTTGATAAAAATCAGGTTTTTTAAAAAAATTCAGATTTATCTCATTTAAATCAGCTTTTTGATGTTTCTTAATATATCGATCTTTTTTAATTTGGAAGTAAGTTATTTTTGAGAAAAAACACAATATATATATATTTTTTAATTATTAATGTAATTAACAAAAATCAACATATATGTTCTACTAAAAAGTTAGTAATTTTTAAAAAAATAAAGTAGCACATTTATTTGCCATATTTAACAATAAATATTATAAAATTAACGAAAATCAACAAGTTCTTCTTAAAGTCTATCATTTTTTTTAAAAACAGCACTTTATCATACATGTGTAACAAAATATTAAGAAGGAAAATAAAAAAAGACTTAAAATTAATTTGAGTTTCACCGCAGTCGCGGTCACTTATATTTACTTAATATGTTTTTGCAAAACCAATAAAAACATAACTTAGATATTATGTTTTTATTAGTTTTGTAATTTGTTCGAATTTAGTTTTTTCAAAAGGAAGAATAATTTGGCCGCCTTCTCCGTGTTTTTCTATTTCTTATTTTTCTGTGCACCAAATTGAATGCCGAAAATATTCTTTCGTCCCCAGCGGAAGAAGCAACTGTACTTATCAGTTGCTTCATTATGTCCAATTCTTTTTCGGTTATACATTTTTTCATATTATTTATTGCTACCTAGAAATCAATCAGTAGGGGCTGTTTTCTGTATGACTTGTTTATCGACTGATTCTCCAATGAAAGGCTTAACTTTTTCCGGGGGAAGTCCCTTGACACTTTTTGGCCGATTTGGTTACAGTAAAAAAGTATTGATTTTAGTAATTGATTTTATATTAAATCACTTGCTATTAATCGCGATTTAAATCATCTCAACTCTGATATTCAATAAATTATAATGGGATGTTAGATCTTTTAAAGTTTTAAAACTTTTCGACACTTTTTGGCTGTCAGTAAAAAAGTATTGATTTAAATTATCTCAACCCGGGTTTAAACTTATCACTTGGACGGACGGTAAAACCGCGCTTGCATCTGAAATGTCAACAAGTAAAGAACTAACGTAAGGACATCCGGCAGAAGAGGAAGGAGAACAGGTTTTTTTTTAACAAGCCATCCATATTTCACGCTGAACTTGAAAATTACACACGAGATCAAGTTTCGTATCCTCTTTATTTCCGAGAAGAACAGAAGCCGGAACATCACTACGAATCTCAAACTATAACGTGTAAAGACGTGTGCTTTGAATACAATTTTCAAAAGTAAACAATCGCTAAAAAATAAAATAAAAATATTTTTTCCATAACTAAGGTTAGTTATTGCAAAACTTGCGCTAATAAAAATGAAAATGAACAAAAATTAAAGCATTATATAATTTATTATTATGCCGAATAATTTTGATGTTCTCCACATTTTTCATTCCGCTGTATCTTTTAATTAGAAGATGAATTGTTTTTTTTTCAAACTTATGATTCTGATACATAAGTCTTAAGATCACGTACCATATTACAATTATTTTTTACTCATGGTATGGTATAATTGGTCACTAAAGAATTATTTTATGGATAAGGAATGAAATAATATTAAACACATTTTAATAATAATAATGTCTGTCGATTCCCATCATCGGCTGAGACGGGTAGGTGAAGAAAATAAATTTTGATTAAAAGCGAACATTACATACTTTATTATGTTAATATAAATAGATAACCACTAAGAAAATTCGAAATTTTCTAAAAATGTTTTAATATGATTATTATCAACAGCAATACTCTGCGTGCAGTGTACATACATAACCGATACTATGCGTCACATGTTACTGTCTGAAAAACTCATAATTTTGTATCGTTCTCTTACAGATGCCGCTAACGCAAACCAATGTGTGTATCGGTAGAAATGAATAGTACACAACGCATTCTTGGAGTGCCACGACCAAAAAATCGACCTGCACCGTCATCAATATTATATTAATAACTCGTGATCTTTGTGATTCATCGACTGTACTTTTATACAACACGAGACTCGCAGTCGATAAAATGCTAACTGTTTTGCAGCCTGCCAGCCGTCATTTTGGCGTGCATACATTCTCAAGACTGAAATCGGACTGGATGGGACGGACACGAATAGATCTCTAAACAATGGTAGCAGATAACAAACAGCGCTATTCTCCGATCTTGCATAACGCGCGACCGGTGACAGCGCTCCGATCCGCGGTCCCAGACAATACTGTCACGTGTTCCGATCGACTTCTGAACAATTCATTTCTTCTCTCTCCATAATATGAAATCTCTCTCATCGGAATGTAAATCAATATGGCTGTCCTACGTCAGAAAATATCAATTAAGTAGTGTACCGTGTAAAAATCATTTTTGCAATTAACCGATTTAGCGCCAAAATTGAGAAATAAATAAATAAAATTGATACCTTTTAAGAAAATATAATCTGTATGCATTCTCATAAATGCTCTTAAAACATACAAAATCTCGTAGTATTGATTAATTCCACAATTTTCAATGTTTTAAAGATGTATAAAAGTAATGTACGAGTCAATATTTAGCTATTTTCTATTGCACAATATGGATTAGGCTTGGAAGTGTGTAAGAACACCTGATAATATATAAATTGGGGTGCTTTAAAAAATTAAAGTTTTTTTTAACAGGAACCCTTAGCACTACGGCATACATGGTTAACCGTATAACTCAAGTGCCACCGCTAAGGCGGCATGAAAACAAAGTCTTATTTCTCAATATTTTTAATATATTGTTTTTTCAGTTTTCAATATGATTTAACCAGAATTCAAATATAAGCATCAGATATTTATTTAGCTTCCTCTTAAAAGTTATTATATTTACTTCACCCCCAATGTCCCCCTGTAGTCTATCTTACAACTTCATACCACTGTGCACGATTGAATTTTGCGATCGTATTTTCTTTCTAAAAGGTAATCTTGTTTCACCTTTTTCCATGTGCAGTAGTCATGTTCGCGTTGTTTTTTGTTTACTATTCAAAAGTGTTGTGTCCATTAATAATTTTACATATAAATAAAATAAATATAATTTTTTATTTACATTCAATAAATTTAATCACTTGTCTGAATGTCATTTGTAATGTTTCTCGCTTTTGATTCTTGTATATTACTTAATTACTTTTTAATATTATTCTCAGTGCTTCTTTATTTTGAAATATCGTTATTTTTTTTAAATTCTTCTGCATTAGCCAGAAATAGGTAGTATGCTGCTGCATAGCAGCCAAAGCGCATATTTTTAAAGAATAAATATCATGTATACACACCTAGAATAACCAATAATTCGTAAAGATACGTATAAAAATATGTACGTTTTCTTTAGAATATCCGCGCTGTGAGTTCGATGAAACCACAAGTCCGTAATCATATTTTTAGCAGGAAAAACAACTTTGATTTTGCCTTCGTAAACAAAGCATACTATTACTTCTAAGAAGGATAGAAAATGACTAAATTGTTTACCTGTAATGCAAGACGATGTTTACAAATCAAATAGGGCGTAAATAAATAACCTGTTTTTACAACTCAACTTAATTTTAATAAAAAATACATCATATCAAAATTTTATCCACACGATAACACGGTTATTTTTTTTATAATGATTTAAGGTTTCGAAGATTCAATTAATTGTATACTTTAGACCAATCATTACTTCCGAATAGTGAACCCCACACAACCCCTTCATCTAAACGGGTTAGCGCAGGGTGTACTTATAAAAGTGAGGAAACCGATATATTATATTTGAACGTGTCGTGAAACTGTGCACCCTGTCATAAAAGGAAAAAACCTGTCCTGGTATGCCAGGAGGGTAGCTGTAAAGAAAGTTCTAGTAGCCAACTCGAAGAAGTAGTACTTCAGTAGGTTTTACGGAAAAACACTAGTAATAAAGAAATTTTACCTAAACCTTAAAAACATTTATTTTTAATTAAGATAATTTATAGAAGTCTCACAGAGACGGATCTATTTACACGGGAAACGTATATGGAAGTTTTGTAGAGTGGGCCAGGGCTGATGATTTGTATGAGTTGGCTTAAGTAATCACTTTATACACCTTCCGTTAGAACATTCACATATATGCGTATGTTCTAAATCAATTTCTTTAATATATTCAAAGGAACATGCTAGAGACATACATACTCCTTCCCATGGCTTAGTACCTATACATAGATTTCGCAGCTGGTAATGGTATCTTAAACGCATTGTGTAAAGCAATCATTTAAGCCAGCTCATAAAGGGCATATGCCCTAGGCCACCCTATAAAGACCTCCACACACGTTTCCCATATAAATAGCTTCGTCTCTGTGTGACTTCTATAATTTATCTTAATTAATAATTGTCCCTCTCTGGATAAAATCCAGTAATTTTGTTCTCAGAACATACATATAAAATTATTGTTAGAACATGACATTTATTATAACATTTATTTTTATTTGACTATTTTCATACAATCTTTCGACTGCGCACTGTCACAATTAAAATTTTGACATTTTGCGATAACCTCTTATTATCAAAATTCACTCAAACATCGATAACTTAAATATCAATAGATAACTCTTTTATGATGGTTTTTCCATTTATCAAAAAGCAATAAAAATAACGTGTAGTGAAATTACATTGTAGAGGGATAGGTACATAAACGTAATGTTAATTCGTTAAATAGTAGTCGACACGCTATCTATCAGCCATTTGTAAAATTTATGGCCTCACTGAAAGACCATAATATTGATAAACATATTTTTATTTCTTTAAAAAAAAAAACTACGCTTGAACATTTAGGAAGTAAACTATTATTTCAAAAAGTCAAAGCCACCAAAAATAGAATGGAAAACGTTCGTTCGCTCAGTTGAATTGCTCTAGTATGGAAATCTGTGGACATTTAACGGGGAGCACGGGATAAGAAGACAGTATAAAAATGTTAAATTCTATCGAATTATAATATTTTATTATTTCCAAATGTCGAAATGCCATGCGCGTTCGAGAGGGAACCGAAGTCGTCAAAGCGCCACGGTGTGGAGTGAGAATCGAAAACTTTTGAGGAAATATTTTTTTATGAACCACTGTGCACTCACAAATCAGTAATCACAATATTATGTTATAACATTGTTTTAAAAAAACCTTTTCAAAGTGTTATGTAAATCGCACCGGCTTAAACGTTTTCAGTAAACCAACTATAATCCAAGTTGATACAACCAACCCTAAGTAATCAAGAATATTTATTTATTTTTCGTTTACGAGGTTGGTTACAGTGTAATAAATAGACAGCATTTGGTCATCAAACATAATAATTTCGTTGCCTGTCCGACCGTCCGTCTGTCTATCTGTAACTTCGTAACCCCTGTAACTTCGTAACCCCTGTAACTTCGTTTAAGGTCCGTAATTTCTTTCGAATGGCTAAAAAACCAAATTGAACGACCGGAGATGGGGCTTGAGCCCCGGGCCACCAAACCCGAACCGGTCGTTCAACGCATGTTGCTACGGCCGCCTCACTGTAGAGCGCCAAAAAGATGCTATATACATATATCCTAGGGCTTAGCAAAGACCCGAACCAATGTTCAGTCATTTTTGACGGGTTGCAAGTAAACCCTAATTTGCGTCGGTCAAGTAGTGAGTTAGTGCGTGTGTGTGCATGCACGCGCGGATGTGTGAGAGGAAAAATGTAACTCCGTAAGATAAGATAAGAGTAAGTAAACTGCTTACAACATAATCAAAATCTGCATAAGCCGTGTTGCGCTATATTATATATTCCTAAAAAGAAGACATTTAAAAAGCCATTTCAATTTTTTTTATCAGTAAAATTAATTCCCAGGATGTTGTTGATCAAAGTGACTTTAAACCACCTAATATTAATATCTAGTCACTGAGTAAAGTATTTAAGCCATCATCAAGCAATGTTTCATTATACTGTTTGAATGGCTGACCTGCGAGGCAGTGCAGAAGTGTCGTTGGTCAATCGGTTGATTACAATGACGCATGGTTCAGTTGCTATAATCCGTCCGCGTCACGGGCTTATAATATGCTAATTAGAACAAAGAATAAACGGGCTCATAATACGCCAATAACAGCGAATAAACAGCGCCGTGGATTCATAAAACCTTGCCGCCTTATAAACGATTATAACACGAATCGAATGAATGCTGAGCCGGCACGGCCGTTGAAAAGTGGTTTATGAGATCATCAAAACACATGCACATCTATTTTTACTTCTATTGTGCATTGAGCGGCCGACTGCATCAGTATCGGCGATGCACATGCAATGCAAGTCGCGCCTCTTGGCGTGGCCCGCAGGGATACCAGCATCACGCAAGCGTGTCAAAATGGAGACGAAAATGCAATTTCTTCACGTTTTTGTCAAACGCAATGAAGATGCGGAACAACTTTTGTTCGTGCGGCGGGCAGAATATATCTAAAACAAACTAAATGGGAAATTTGATACGAAACCTGTCTCAAATTATATACTTAATAAACGAGGTGTGCGAATTTAATTCCAGAATAGACCTCTTTCTATTTAAGGAAAACAATCGAATTAGTATGTATAAACCGTGCGTATTTTAGTGGGCATTTACAGTACATATAAAGTTACAAGACATAATCATAAAACACTTTTTTAAAATAAAAAAAACAAAAAATTAATAGAAATAAAACATATTCAAGAAAATAAACAATCATTAAAAAAACACTTTAATTATTTAATGCTTAAGCACATATAAACAATGATTAGTATAAAAGCAGACAGTAATAATTAAAAACCTTTGAAAACGTAGTGATAAAATAAAGATAATTAATTCAACCAATATATCAAATAAATAAGATAAAATAAACCAAAAAATACTAGATAGAAATAAAACATATTAAAAAATAAATGAACATGAAATTTACGGGCAAAAACACCAACACAACGAAACAATGAGCCTCGCACACGCGACATACACATACTAATTTGATTGTCTTTCTTAAATGGAAAGAAGTCTGTGTACTTTAGATGTAAACTAAAATAATCATATAATAAATACCTAACTTCCATATAAATTAATGATATATAAGTCTATGTACCTTTACGTGTGCAACTGAGCATTAGTTTCTACTGTCATCTTCAATGTAGGTACTTCCCATGTGCATCGATACATTCAATTGGATGGCGCAGCGCTTCCATCTCTGGAAGCAGGCCTGGAACTCAGTTTCCGGAGTTCAGTTGAGTACCTGCCACATATTCTGTTTGATATTAGTTTATCGGAAAATCTTCGTTCCTTCAGGAAACTTTTGATTTTTAAAATGGCTAGACACGTAGGGAGCTAAGACAGGTGAAGGCAGGATGACCTAATTGGGAGACCGCCCATTATTACAACAAAGGGCACTCGCAGATGTTACCTTCCCAATAGCGAACTAACACCCGGTTTTGCCAGCTTGAAATTTACGCACGTATTGTTTAGATATGGTCAAAAACAAATACTAATGTGGTCTCGATACAACTACGACACGGGCGACTACGCTACAGTCCCGGGATTAAATTGCCATATGTTATACAGGAAGCCTCATAGCTAGTTGCAAAAATTTTGCAGGTGGATTCCTGCGTTGATAATGAGTCAAAAATGTTTAGTTATGGAGATATGCAAGGTTTGCATTTTTTTCTTCAATTTTTCTGACTATTTTTTTAAACTTATCTTAATTACCTACTTACATCGATTATGAAAAATTCTTTCGCTCTGATATAAGTCGAATAAAATTATAAAAACCTTGCAAAAATTTAAAATAGATTTTTTTAGAAAGTTTATATCATTTTATTTGAGTTGTATTGAAGCGAATGACTTTTTCATAATCGTTTATTACTGTAATGATAGTTCGACTTTTTGCAAAAAATAAATCACAAATACGAAAAAAAAATATACAACGTTTGATACTGCATATCTCCATAACTATCGATATTAGGTGATGGTTACTTGAATATTTTCGACTCCTTATCAAGGCAGGAATCCATCTGTAAAGTTTTTGTTACTAGCTGTGAGACACTATGTATATTATACAAAATGCCATCTTAAGACTTTTTTTTCATTATTAATTATAATCAACCAGTTTTCTTTCAAGGTCTAATAAAACCTCTCGAAATTTTTTTTTTAAATATTTCAGTACTGAACAAGTCTAAAAAACAAAATGAATGGCAGGATTGTATAAAATTCATAATAATCTATTTTAAACAATGAGAAATAAATTCTATCACATCACACCTTATTAAATATCTGATTCTCAGAATTAGCAACGTAATATTTAGCATGGACATCCAGTACAAAACACGTTGAAGCGACGCTCGTGACGCAAATTAATATGCAAACGTGTGCAAATATAATTGAATTAGAAGTATTAATAATATATTTCCGCTGTATTTTGTTGTTTCAAGCAAATAAGGACACTCTAATCGTATTATTTACTTTTACTGGCTCGTGCGCTTTCAACATTTTGTCTAAATTCGAATTTTACGAATACGGGCGCTAGAATATTTTGACATGAAATTAAATTCGGGTAACCAATTCAATCCAAAAATTGACAAACCTAATTTCACGCTGTCAATTTCAAAGATAACTTTCATTTCACTTTCAATAATACCATGTTTTTACTGCGTCGTGGGATGTACCATATTTAAGATGCTTATAACGTTTACGTGGTTAGAAATAATTATTAATTAAAAAAAACTAATAAACTTCGTATAAACCATTATGATTTATCGTCGGTTTTGATCCCACTGTATTTCCGCCAGGACGGAGATCAGTCGGTAGGCGTTCGTCCTCACGAATCTATAGTGGCGTTGAAACCGATCGATGTTTTTTTTAATTAATCAAAGTGGTTAATGCAATTAATAGGCTTTATCAGGTTCTGTGTTAAATTCGGGTAAATAAATGCCAAGGAACGAAATGACCCAATTGATTTTAAAATAAAAGAGAAACCATTTAATATATTATCTTATGATGTCGTACAGACATGACTTTGAAGATTAAATTTATCTTCATCCCAAAAGAAATTTCATTTGAATATTAAAGTGAGTAGTATTCACAATGTTGCTTATTTATTCGAAATTGATAAACGTATCTTTTCCTCGTTTATATCCACGATACCCGGTTCTGTGCGTTCCTCTTCCACAAATGCAGTACATTTCCACCATTACAGGATGGTCCTTTAGTTCGCGAACGACTGCAACCATCTACTTCATTCGAACTAGTTTGATCGAAATTTTCTCTAGTTCATTATATCCGAACCATCTATTAAGTTCCGTTCGTTCGCGAACTATCCACCTCTAGTCCGGCATAGACCCAGTTCGTACAATGATAGCCTCATTTAGAAGGGCTTAGAAACGAAACGGTTCAACTGGAGGATTGTCAGTCCGACGCAGCAGATTTATCTACCTCGGCACATTTTCACGAAGCATAATGGCTACAAGTCCCTGACTGCGAATGCGGTGTCCAGCTAATGAGGCAGTCCGAGAGGCCGGCGATTAATTCCTTGCGTAATGGAGCCGCATGACGCATCGCGGACGGCACCAGACGAGATGCACGCCGTGTCGGGGAGCAGCTGGCCCGGCGGTATGCTAATTCTCGAAGCCGAACAAGAGTCGCGCAATCGCCCAAAGAACTCGGAAAGGTCACCGAGGCTGTCCGAAATATAAGACTGTTCACGAAGGCTAATTCGATTATGAATGTCTTATGATGGAATATATCTGCAGGAGATCTACAGTCTTAAATATGAGTAACATCTAATCGATATATTATATTAGGTCCTTACATATGAAATTGGCGTTTTGCCGTACTGGCAAATTTGATCTCAAATATCTTCTCTTTGATTAGGAATTCCAAATCCAAATTTATACAGCTATTTACTCATGTATTTGTGTTTTGAAAATTATAATTCATTTGTTTTTTCCTCAATTGTTTTTATCTTTGCGTCACTCAGTTTACAAAATGAAAAACTTGAAATATCGCGTTATTTACGAGTACGAGTTCCACCGTGGCACCAGTGCTGCAGAAACGGCTCGAAGGATTAATGATGTGTATGGCGACGGTGCCGCAAAAGAAAACACAGTGCGTTTTTGGTTCCAACGTTTTCGTTCTGGAAATTTCGACCTGCAGAACAAGCCCCGTGGACGGCCGGAGACCTAAGTTGATAATGAAGAATTGAAGGCTATTGTGGAAGCGGATCCATCGCAAACCACATCCGAGTTAGCTGCAGGCTGCGGTGTTAGTGATAAAACTGTTTTAATCCACTTGAAGCAAATTGGTAAGGTGAAAAAGCTTGAAAGGTGGGTACCTCACGAATTGAGTGAAGCAAATCAACAAACGCGCGTTGACTGCTGCGTTGCATTACTCAACCGGCACAATAATGAAGGGATTTTAAATCGAATCATACCTGTGATGAAAAGTGGATCCTGTACGATAATCGGAAGCGCTCATCGCAATGGCTGAACCCTGCCGAACCAGCCAAACCATGCCCCAAGCGAAAATTGACTTCAAAAAAGTTACTTGTGAGCGTTTGGTGGACTAGTGCTGGTGTCGTTCACTACAGCTTTCTTAAATCTGGCCAGACGATTACGGCAGATGTCTATTCTCAGCAACTGCAAACCATGATGGAAAGCTAGCTGCTAAACAACCGAGGCTGGTTAATCGCTCTAGGCCACTGCTGCTTCATGATAACGCTAGACCACACACTGCACAACAGACGGCTACCAAATTAGAGGAGCTTCAATTGGAATGTCTAAGACATCCACCGTACTCTCCGGACCTTGCCCCAACAGATTACCATTTTTTTCGAAATTTGGATAACTTCTTGCAAAGGAAAAAATTCAATTTCGTTGGGGCAGTCCAAACCACCTTCAAAGATTTTATTGATTCCCGTCTGAATGGTTTTTTTAGTAAAGGGATCGATGAACTACCTATGAGATGGCAAAAATGCATAGAAAGCAATGGTACATACTTTGATTAAATAAATATATTATAATAAAAAAAATCGGCTTTATGTTCCTCTCATACTAAACGCCAATTTCATATGTAAGGACCTAATAATAATACTGTATTTATTATAACTAATATTATAAATCACCCAGGGTTCGAGGATACATATCACGATATTTATGGCTTGATTTTTATTTTTGATATACATGCAAAAAAAACTTTCTGCGGTCGTTAATAGATGGCGCTAGTTGCATTTTAAAAAGTGCTACGGTTGTTTTTTAGTTTAATTTGTTTCGTAAAATCCGTTTTTTTATTCCACACAAAGAAACGAACACCCATAATACTGCATTAGAAAGAGAAACTTTTATAACTTACATATAATATTAGGTCCTTATATATGAAATTGGCGTTTTGCCGTACTGGCAAACTTGATCTCAAATATCTTCTCTTTGGTTAGGAATTCCAAATTCAAATTTATGCAGCTATTTACTCGTATATTTGTGTTTTGAAAATTATAATTAATTTGTTTTTTCCTCAATTGTTTTTTTCTTTGCGTCACTCAGTTTACAAGATGAAAAACTTGAAATATCGCGTTATTTACGAGTACGAGTTCCATCGTGGCACCAGTGCTGCAGAAACGGCTCGAAGGATTAATGATGTGTATGGCGACGGTGCCGCAAAAGAAAACACAGTGCGTTTTTGGTTCCAACGTTTTCGTTCTGGAAATTTCGACCTGCAGAACAAGCCCCGTGGACGGCCGGAGACCAAAGTTGATAATGAAGAATTGAAGGCTATTGTGGAAGCGGATCCATCGCAAACCACATCCGAGTTAGCTGCAGGTTGCGGTGTTAGTGATAAAACTGTTTTAATCCACTTGAAGCAAATTGGTAAGGTGAAAAAGCTTGAAAGGTGGGTACCTCACGAATTGAGTGAAGCAAATCAACAAACGCGCGTTGACTGCTGGTTGCATTACTCAACCGGCACAATAATGTAGGGATTTTAAATCGAATCATTACCTGTGATGAAAAGTGGATCCTGTAAGATAATCGGAAGCGCTCATCGCAATGGCTGAACCCTGCCGAACCAGCCAAACCATGCCCCAAGCGAAAATTGACTCCAAAAAAGGTACTTGTGAGCGTTTGGTGGACTAGTGCTGGTGTCGTTCACTACAGCTTTCTTAAATCTGGCCAGACGATTACGGCAGATGTCTATTGTCAGCAACTGCAAACCATGATGGAAAAGCTAGCTGCTAAACAACCGAGGCTGGTTAATCGCTCTAGGCCACTGCTGCTTCATGATAACGCTAGACCACACACTGCACAACAGACGGCTACCAAATTAGAGGAGCTTCAATTGGAATATCTAAGACATCCACCGTACTCTCCGGACCTTGCCCCAACAGATTACCATTTTTTTCGAAATTTGGATAACTTCTTGCAAAGGAAAAAATTCAACTCCGATGGGGCAGTCCAAACCGCCTTCAAAGATTTTATTGATTCCCGTCCGAATGGTTTTTTTAGTAAGGGGATCGATGAGATGGCAAAAGTGCATAGATAGCAATGGTACATACTTTGATTAAATAAATATATTATAATAAAAAAAAATCGGCTTTATGTTCCTCCCATACTAAACGCCAATTTCATATGTAAGGACCTAATAATTGCATATATTAGCTTCCTTCAGTATGCAATTCATTTATTTAATAAATAATAATTCATGTACAAAATAAAAAATATATTTTTCCTAAATATTTCAAGTTTGTATCAATGTGCAAAAAAGCAGAAATTAAGTTTGGATATATATCCAATTTTTGATACATATATCAAAAAATCCGATTTTTTCGAACCCTGAAATCACCTAAGATTTGCTGACGACATAGTGGTTGTAAGTGAAAACACTAAATAACTAAGTGTAATGATAAAAGAGCTATACGAGGCTTTGAGCAAAGTTGGTCTTAATATGAACAAAAAGAAAAGAAAAGTTTCGGGTCCAGAGAGCGAAATCATCACAATCAATAATGATAATATTATTGAAATAGTGGATGAATACACATATCTGGGACACAATATAAAAATGGGAAAAGAAAACCAAACATCGGAATTGCCATTACGAATAGGAATGAGCTGGGCTGCTTTTGGCAAACTAAAACATATTTTTGAAAACAAATTACTTTAAAAAGGCAAGCATTCGAATCGTGCATACTGCCAGTGATATTGATACTGGAGATGATGACACTTACAAAGAAAAATGAAGAGAAGCTCAAATGCACGCAACGATCTATGGAAAGATCTATGCTTGGTATAAGCCTAAGAGATAGGATAAGAAATGATGGAATTAGACGCAGAATTAGAGTAGTGGATATCATGGATCGTGTAGCGAAGTTAAAAAATGGGTAGGGCATGCTGCAAGGCAGGATGCCACAAGATAGACTCCTAGAGTTCTGGAGTGGAGACCTTGGGAGAGATGGGCCGACAATATAGTCGCTATGGGGGGGGGGGAGAAATGGTTATAAGCTATCATCGGAGATGGGTGGAAGGGTATAGAAGATGCCCATATTCAGCAGTGGAGAGATGAAGTCTGAAGAAGAAGATGAAGAAGAAGGAGAATATTGTATTTTAATTGTAGCTAGAGAGGAGAGCTTCACACACCTCGGACGTGCCAAGATGGACAATGTTCGTAACAAAACACTATAAAAAAAAATATACCAAACAACGCGTCTTGCGTACGGATGCGATGGAGAAACAGGTGGTTAAAGACAGAGGGAACCAGCCCCCATGGAAGATCACCAACCAGATGAACGGATCCAGTGAAGTTTGGAACCAATAGCTCACTTCAGGAAGCCGCCAGGAATGCTGCGTCGTGACGGTTGGCTCCGATTAGTTTTGGCTGTGTTTGGCTGTGGTGTCATCGCATCAGCGACCACGAGCGTTCTGCCAAGAGCATAACGAAGTAAGAAGCAGAGTTGCAGATCAAAGGCAGTATAAAATCTGTATACATCGATGATTTAGAAACACATAAAACATATCGAAAAATTTGTACAATCTACAAATAAAAAAATTCGTGCGTGTACTCGAACGTGCGGTATAAATTATACTTCAAAACTAAAATAAATACAAAATTATATATTAATAACGCTGAAATATTGAATTGTAAAAATCTACATTGATCATTGCCGATTATTTTATTGACTTTCATGAAAGGAATAAAAACTCATACTGAACGGAAATATAACCTGGAATATTTAAAATAATTGGTGCAAATTTTTTTTTACTAAGAAATAATCGAAACATTCGTGAATTCGTACGTAAACAGAAACTGACAGCTGACAAGAATTCAATATGGTATCTTTAGTTCTGGTATCGCATTTCCGCTACATCTTCCGCTACACGCTGCGTGCGCATCTTCCGTTACCCTGAATGCGCTAAAAGAAATATAAATTCAATAATAAACGGACAAAATTTCAACATTTAGAAACAGGATTAAATTGACTGAAGAGTTAAACATACCAACGTTAATCAGCTGTCGTTGTGCTAATTTTTCGAACTCACAAAATACCTTCTAGATTATTTCACCTTCTATAGATTTTGGTTAGCAAGTCCTTGATATGAAGCAATGAAACATTTTTATAAAACATATATTTTTCCTCAATAGTAAAAATAGAGGTGACATTTAAAAACATAAAATCGACATTTAAAATTTTACGACACATTATTTTTATTGAGTAAACGCATAAATATATAATATAAAGTGGTAAACGCCTCGTTGTCACTGTCAATTTCCACGAGTACGTGAATCGTTTTGTGGTATTAGAAATTTTGATACGATAATGTATCAGTCGTAAAGCTTTGAAACACCTACAGAATGTCTAACTGCGGCAGCAAACATCATCGATACCTTATCGGCAAAACATCGTAAACGACAATTTTTGTAAAATTATTGTTTTACTAAAACCAAAAATCTCGCATTGTAAACTCGAGAAGAGCTACTTCGGGACCTCTTCGACTGTGACTTGCATTTCGAAAATTATAAATAAAACTACATTTTAAAAATATATTATAAATTAATTTATTAAAATGACATGCAACAGAAAGAGTAAGCCAGAAAATTTATGATTTGATGGGCAGAGAAGTAGAGAAAATTAATTACTACTATCAACACAATTGCTTTATTGCAGAAGTTATTTCATAAAATGATTAAAACTATCAGATTAAACCTTAAATTTAATAACAATCAAATTTACATGAGATGTTTATCTAAAAATATTTGCCCATGGTAAATTTTTATTCGCGTTGGTTACGGTGCGTTGGCGGAAAGGCGCAGGTATGGTTGGCGGGCATTATGGCAATATTTATGTACAGGTGTATGTGTGTGCAGTTGGACGGCCTCTCAAATAGTTTGTCATTCTCGTCACGAACTAGCCGCCGTTGAAATACGCAAACTATCACCTTTCTCTTTCAGCAAAATGTCTATCTTAAATTGCGTAATACTTGAGAAAGTCTGCGATTTTGCGACTTGATCATTTTTTTAGCAAAGAACCGATGCAGTATCTTCAAATTCATATACACCAGTGGGTTTAAAAAACCAAGTACCTTAATATCTATGTACACAGGATTCACTCATAGAAATAAATCAATTAAATTTTTATTTTTATTTTCAGGGATGGAAAGACAAAAATGTGAAAGCGATACAAATATTATATAATAATTATTTAAAAGGCTGCAACAAGTTTATTCACATACTTACGTATTGAATCAAATTATGACGAGTTTTTCAGAATGCTACAATTTTGGAACCTTCTAGACTGTTCTAGAAGGTTCCAGATCGTTCGATAAAGCTCGAGCAAGTTTTGAAAGGAGAACGTTCTAGAAGATTCCCGAAAATTCTGAGTGGCGGAGTGTGTTGGTGAGTCAAGAAGGTTTCGGAAGATTTAGAGAAGGTTCCAGAATGCTCCCAAAGTTCTGGATGGAGAAAGTTTCAGAAAGGTCTATAAGGTTCTAATCACAGGTGCCGAAACCAACAGAAAAATAGAGACGTCAGTCCAATTCTATGCTCACCGAATAATGGTCCCGGGCGGAGCCGAGTCCATCAGCTAGTTTTTAAATATATTTAAAAAACATTTTATAGTTACCCCTATTGAAGATCGTAAGAAGCCCGTATTATTATTTTCAGATATCGTTGATTTTTCTGGAGGGTAATTGGTTAGTATTGTACCCGCCACGGTGGTTTTTATTTTAATGATTATTATTACTGAATTCATTAAAAAAAAATTAACCAGAAAACATATTCTGTGCAGATAGTGTGATGGTTTTTAAAATTTTATATATGAAACTTCTTCACGTCTTGAATGTTACAGACAAAACCTTCACCGACGTAAGCTTTTTTCTAGAAGTTGCCTAAAGTATTACAATTCAGGACATTATGGGATGTATGTAAACATATTCTGTCCAAATATAAAGTTATATAAAATTTGATCAAAACAATCTGTCGTCTATTTGTCTGCCGATACCCGCATCATAACGGGGTTTTGCCAGACATCGTTACGCCGCGCGAGAGCTTCGGTAACTCCAATAAAATCCCAAACAGTTATTTCTCGACATCCGATCACAATGAAGGACGCTCCGAATTTAGAACGGGGTCACCGCGAGTCAATTGAAGCAATGGGTATTGGAAGGTGGTTAGTCACATCATCGATGATTGAACCGTTCACGGTCTCGTCACGAAAAATTTGAGGGATAAATAAAGTCATCGATGCGATGCCACTTATGATAACATCTTTATAATAGTATAATAATAGCTCAATTACACAGCTTCATTCCTTTGCATTTAACTGCAAACGATATAAAAAAATGATGCTCGCAAGAAAGAAAAAAGCCAAAAAGTCGTAAAAAAAATATTAATCAAAATATATCATTTTCAATGGAACAATGTCCGTCACTAACGCTATCAGATGGCACAAATATAATGAGATAAAAACATTTATAATTCTCTACCTGACAATGTCTATCACTAACGAATGGCTTAAATAATAATGAGGTATAAGAAGCAAAATGGCATAATTTTCTATTTAACAATGTCCATCACTAACGTTATCAAAACGCTACGCTACTCTATATCTCTCACAGCCTTTAATGGCGGCCGAAATATGTCCGTCATTTTTGACGGGTTATAGCTAGTTACTTAATAAAATCTCAACACATTCGCTAACTACGTAAGTATTCTTTGAAACTAATTTTCTCGTTGAGAAATATGACACCATCAATACGACGTCTTATTTTTTTGTCTATTGGATATTTTAAAGCTTCATTTTCGTGATGAAAATGACATCGCGAGCTGAAAATAGTCACGTTGGCCTAGAAGTTCCAGACGGTATAAGAAGTGTCCCGTATTTTTATCAGACTGATGCGTCTCCTCATATAAACATACAAGACCGTATCAAGACTTAGGATCCGTCCCAAAACGCGTTTGTCAGATAGCATCAACCAATTCATATGTAAAAAAATTAACGAGAGATGCAGAAACGATTGCCGGGGTTCGGTAATTTGTTACTACGCTACTGATAAAATTCAGCAATTCTCTCACATACTTAAATCGCGAGGTAAACGCGGCTAAATAGAACACGCTTACATATTTTTTCATGTGATATGAAAACAGTAATTAATTTTCAACGATACAGATTAATAATGCGATAATCGAATATCTCAAATGCCAACATGCGTATAATGCGGCTGCGCATACTTCTAACACGGCTGCACTCATTCATTAAATATTTGCAGCAAGTGGACCACTACAGACGCTCAACAAATTACCCGGCAGCTATCGAGTCTGCAGTCCCAAGTAGAAAGAAACGGCGTATAAAAATATTGGCTGTAGCTGTGCCCGCAGCTTCGCCCACGTGGTATTCATTTTGAGACTATAAGAGTATCAGTGAAAAATCTATATAATCCAAACTACCCGTCCAAATAATGTTGTGTAAAAGGCAATTTTTAGCGACATAAAATTTACCTGACGACGAGCAAATTTACTTTGACAAGAATTTAGCATTACCTACTTAAATTACCTCCGAAAGATTAAAATTAATTTTAAATATATATTTTAACAATTTGTGAATTAACCTTAACATACACATGGATGTTTTTAAGTTCTAATACTTTTCTACAGAAGGCATTCATATATCTTATACCGTTAAGGTAGCGTTCGTAAGAAACGCATTCGTTCGATCGATTTTCCGTCGACTTACGTTGCAAAATTGGTCTCCTCGAAAAGCAATTTTATTTTAACGGAATAATATATAGTCCATGTCCACCCTGAACGTCCATTCTAAATATTGGTGAAAGAATTCTTGAAATCGGATGAGTAGTTTCGGAGATTTCCTCCTCCTAAACTTACAAACTTTACCTCTTTATCTTTTGGTTTGTGTCTTCTGGGGTATATACGTAATAACAGGGCATTATACCCCAGAAGACATAAATCAAAATATTCTGAGTGGCCATGAAAACCTAAGAACATTCTTTACCTGTTTTTAATATTATTATAGATTACGAAATTAGCCTTTTAAAAAGGATCTTTTTACAAGAGCGTCCGGCACTCTAAACGGGGAGGGGTGTGACCAGACGAAGACTCGGCTTAATTCGAACAATTGATCAATTGGCCGGGGCGCGTGATTGGCCGCGCGGGGGGAGCACGCGCGGCTGGCGGCACTAAACAAGAGTGCTTAGTGACTGAAGAGAACGATCGGATTGCTCTTTGGATGTCGTTCCGTGATGCGAGCGTATGATTTCTCAAAGAAAACGTAATCATCGTGGCTATATTTCTATGAAAATTGTATTCGTTCAGAGTGTTTTTTATCATTGCCGAAAATGATCGTATCGCCATATTTGTGATTTTGACCGCGAGTTTCAGAATGTTCATGAGTTATCTAGGTCCTCAAGACTTAACCATTCTTTATTCAGTTAAACTTATAGATGTATGTAATTATTGCAATATTTTAATGAAGTAAAACCAAAGTATTTTTTCTTCTGATTAGTAAACGCACGCAGTGAGTGCATCGAAGCTTGCCATTTACGTAGACATATAATATTTAGATATATGTATATGTATATCTATACACATATTATTTTGGAAAAATCATCGAAATAAAATATTTATGTTACAGAATATATCAGACATAGTAATTTCGTTGTCTGTCTGTCCGTCCGTCTGTTTGCCTGTCCATAACTTCATGCAACGTCCGTAATTTCGTTCGTATTCACGGCTAAAAACTAAAAGAAAAACGAACCGGCTACTCTACGCACGTTGCTACGCCCGCCTATCCGTGGACCGCCAAAGAGATACTATGAATATATATTAGGGCTAAGCACAGACGCAAACCATTTCATGTTCCGCCCGGCACAATCGCCGGGGTTTAAAATAGTACCTTAATTAACTGCCGGCAGGGGAAATATTAAAAAAAACTGTTCAAATATTTCGATAAAAGTCGTTATTACACTTTCTAATAAGTAAATACTTATTCTTTAGGAACCGGTATGTAAAAGTACCGTAATTTTTATGGGTTACAGCTAGTGTTATACTAAAATCTGGATAATATTATAACAATTGTAACAGGAATATTACTTTTAATTCGATTTTTTCAAAATATATGTTTAAGTAAATGTTATGCATAAATATGTGCTTTATACATATTTAACTGTAATTTCGGATATTTTATACGCGCCGTATGTATTACCGAGAAGCGAATCTCGACGTTTTGTTGGATACTTATCCAACATCATCAGGAGGACGATCTTTACCCGCGGAGGTGGAGGTCGGACTGATTAAAGGTGCTGCTTTTTAGGGCGTAAATTGTATGCACTTTGTTGTGGAGTGTTCTCTTCTTCTACAATAGAGGTCGCCAGTGTGCAATATGTACTAGTTACGTCGGCGGATTTTACTGCGACTTCTCTCAAGGGTTGAATCAGTGTCGTTAGAACAGGGCGCCAAATACTTGATAGTTTGTAACTGTCATCTCTATTGAAATTGGGATGTTTGTACCTTACCTTAACTCCTTAATGTGCTTTATACGTTCTAAATAGGTTTAAAATGGATGTTTTAGATGTTTAAATTAGAACATAGGTATTGTATATATTTTCTATGCACCATTTAAAGTATGCACTATTTAAAAAATTAAAAAATATAAAGAATGCGAGAAAACACAAAATAAATTTAAATCAATATTCAATTAATCTATTTAATTTTTATAGTAAGTTCTGTGTTTCTAAGTTGATTACTGAAAAAGGCCCTGTTACTTTTCCATTCTCTTTCGAACGAAACTCCGGCCAGACGGAGAAACAGAAACGGACCAATGAAATCGCGAATCACGGAGCGCATAAAAAAGGCAAATTGCTCACGCGGTAAGCTAAGGGCACTCAGCCTAATAGAATTTATAATACTGCCATTGACCACGATTATCCGGATAAATGCAGTTCGGGTACAGCGGCAATTATGCAATGGAAATAATTAAAATGGTCGGTAAAAAGGCCACGGTTGTCGAAGCGCGGTTCGTAATGTATAATGCGAGCTGTTTAACATCATCGGTATCCATGCGTTGATCGAACGCAGCTTAACCTCGAGAGTGGTGGGGGAAAAAATATAATTGTCTAATATATAAAGAGGTAAAGTTTGGATGTAGGAGATAATCTCCGAAACAAGTCATTCGATTTCAAAAATTTCTTTCACCTATATTAAACTATAAACTATCCCTTACAAATAAAAGGGCTTTTCGTGGTGACCTATTTTACGACTAAATTCGACGAAAAAATGGTCGAGCGATGCGTTTTTACGTACGCTACATATGAATAGAAATACAAATATATATTTATTAACGTGCAAAGTTTTTTTTGTGAAAAATTGTGGAAATTCACTTTAGATATATTAAATATGAATCGAATTGAAAAACACTGTTTTTTCCACTATATATTTATTTTGATTGTTAAAACGTTTTCGAGATTATTTTTTTTTTATTATCATTATTAATTATTATAATTATAAACATAATTAATAACAAGTTTAAAACTTATATATACAAATATAGTGGAAAAAAACAGTGTCTTTCAAATCGATTCATATTTAATATATTTATAATTAACTTTCCTTATTTACTACATTGTGTGTTTTGTGAATGCCGTCTTAAACACGTTCTGATGGACAAAAAATTCAAACGAACGCTCCGCCCATGACGACCGAGCGACCAATTAAAACGCCGCCTGGCATCAATCATACATGTGACTTATCGTGCGTATTACGCGTGGTAGCCGATTGAACCTTACGCGAAACGTAGCGAACCGAGACAATAGAGTGGCATATTTCTAGCGCGTGCTTGGTATCAACATGCAACACGCATTGTTCCGCAAACATTCATTGTCAATTCGTGATTCACTCGAACGAGAATGCATACATGTATAATCATGATGATTTTTATGATGACTGCGAGGAGGGCCTACCTTGATGATCCTTCTGCACCAGGAGCAGCCAGCCAGCAGCAGCACGGCGGTGAGCAGGGACAGGGCCGCCAGCAGGGAGGGCGCCAGGGCCCCCAGCTCCGGCCCTGGGGGAGCGGCTCCCGCTGCAACACAAAACATTACACCCTTAATAAACCATCATAAGTATGTTCCAAAAACAAAATTATTCGACTTTGTCCAAAGAGGGAAAATCATTCAAGGGAAGTATGTACGGAAGTCATTATTGGGCGTCCACAGGGCTTACAACTAGTGATGCAACGAATACCACTTTCAAGAATACGAAGACGAATAATTCAACAAGGTAATAAATAATACACCACTGTTCTTTTTTTTACTAAGAGATTTAATAATTAAAATTTACCACCGGCAAATTTTTGTTCAAAAAGCACAACATTTCTTTTATCCAGTTGTACATGCCCAGCGGTCAAAAATAAATATCACTTTTTTCATGCTTACGAGAGGTCATATTATTAGCTTTAATTTGAAATTATTTTTAAAAGTCAACACTTTTACTCACAACGGAAATAAAATGGAACGAACAATATGTATTTCAAAATAAAAAATACATGAAATGTGCACCTAAACCTTATTAATAACCCAACAAAACTAGATGAAAGAACTCATGTTATGCTGTGAAACAAGTAAAAATTGACAACTTGAGAACTCAACAAATCCATTCATTCAATGTTAGGGGAATATAAATTAGAAAATATATATCAACTTTCAAAAATGGATAGATGTGTGGTTGTTTGTGGATGGAATCGATGAACGTTGCACTGTGTAAAGCAGGCGCGTGGAGTGAGACCATTGAAGCATGACTTTTACGTAAGCATATATTTTGGAAAAAAAATAGAATTTATCTAACAGAATATTATGATACATTAAAATATGAAAATAATTGTGATAGAAATATTACGAGATTACATGCTCAATTCCCATTGCACGCCCCTGGTACAGCCAGCCATGACAGTCCTTAGCCCTGCGGACGCCCAATAAAAACTGCCATACATGCGTTCCCATATAAATATGTCTCTGTGAGACATCTTTATTTTATTTTAATGAAAAGACGTGTGTTAAACAAAAAAGAATCGATGTTGTTTCTTTTCTCATTCATGAAATGTCTACAGCCCGTAACGCCCGCTATCGAATTATTTAAAAGTAGACTTTAAAATAACTTGCCCAGTTAGGAAAGTTATTATCAAAATGCGTTCAAAATTCAATGCAAAATTCATTGCGTTAATTAGTTAGGTTTTAAAAGCAATCAGCACGGAAACATTGGAGGGGGAGAATGGGCTGAATATATCTTTCTCAGAGCCTTAGAGTGCAATTGAGAAAAATTTGGATCACATTAATATCGGTGGGTAGGGGTGGGGAAGTCAAAACGGAGAGGAAAGGTGTTTGTTTATAAGAAAGCTACTGTTCTAATTAAGCAAATTTGGTTTAGATCAGTCAAAAGGTAGAGGATTATACAGAGAACAGACAAATAGTTAGTTGAATTAATACTAATTAATAATTTAACAAATTGTTTTTCGTATAGAGGTTAAAAAAAAAATTAAAAATTGTTTAAGATAAAATATTTGTACATTTGACCTAATAATTAATAATAATAATTAATTAAAATACACGTATATTCGAACCTTGAATAAAAATGCCGATTGATTTTAAAAACGTGTGGATGACGTTTGTAATTAAAAACTTCTGTAGAAAATTCACGTGCCGCGATATATGAGAATCATAAATCCAGTCCGTAAATCAAGGGTATAACGAGTTGAAATGATAAATTATCTGATAAAATTTAATGGTAAAAAAACATTTAGGAAATTAATCAGCCCGTAAAACTTGTGCAAGAAACCTTATACGTGCAAATTTATGACTTGCCATTTTTATTGTTTGGATATCATCATTTAAATATTAAGAATTATAAATGAAATCATATTTTATACATCTTTTTAATATGATATGATGAGGATGATTACTCTATTGTTGTCGGATAATTGTGTATTGTTAAATAATGTGCCAGAGACACGCACTCGTCAGTAATAATAATGGAAATTAATTGTAATAACAACGTTGGATCTCGATTTGAACCCAGGGATAAGACTGATCTCTCTGATCCACTAATGAAATTAGAGATCCATCGATTAGATCCTGTCGGTTAAGATAAGGTCAGTTATACCAATGTAAAAAAATAATATAAAAATTTAAAATATTTTTTGAGCGTCGATATTACTTGGTTTAAAAACACATTTTTCAAGACATTTTATACTCTATCCAACTATTTTATGTACACACTTAAAATGTTGTGTTTAGTTACTGATACGAATCTTATCAGATTCTACCTTTCAACGTTTCTGATATTGCAAAGCTTCTCATATCTCTCACTGCGATGAAAGTCACCGCTAGAACAATTAATATTAAAGCGAGGGAGCTCTTGGAATGGAACTCTTATTTATATAGAGGACTTACTGCGTATCCATCAGGTGCGTGTAGTTAGTAAATTTGAAGCATGAATTATAAGTAAACATATATTTGGAACAAAAAGCGAAATTAAATATTTATCTGACAGAATATTATGATACATTAAAATCAAATAGCTAATTGTAAAATTAATATTATGACATACATATTTTATTTCATAGAAAATCTAGTTAATTACCCTTATTTAAAAGTACTGACTGCACGCCGCTAATATCAATGCATTTTTTAAAAACTCATTTGTGATGCGAACAATAAAAATATATTATTATAAAATTCCATTGTTATACAGAATGTCTTGAAGCTAGTAGTAAAAACTTCAACGGTGTCTCATTAATTTAATTTTGAATATTTTTTTTTCAATATTTCTGAAATCTTTTGTAAAACGTAAAGAGTATCGTGAAGTAACTTATATCAAACATTAAAAAGTCATTCGCTTTAATAATTAAATAAAATTATTAAAGCCAGGCAAAAGAATTCTGGTTCAATTTTTTGTAAGTTTTATTCATTTTATTTGACTTGTATTAAAGCAAATGAATTTTTAATATTTTAAAAAAGTTCCTTTCATGATAGGTAGGTACTCCAACGATTTACTGAGAAATATTGAAAAAAATACAAACTCCGATGTCTCATATCTCTTTGACTTTTGACATTTCAGCCGAAGCTTAAATATTTTTTCTATTCAAAATTGAAAGAAAATTCCCCGAAGTTTTTTCCAAAGCTGTACATTCCATCAGACTCGATTTGAAGAGTTTTAAATCAGTGAATCTAGTAGAAATAAAATCTGAAGTGATCTCGGAATCTCAAATGAAATTTTGCGAATTTTTTTTTCGACAATAATTTTTTTTTCATATATAATAGTTGAATTGTAAATGTGTGCATGAAATGTACGGCAAGAATAGAAACGAATTACGTTTTTTATTGACGTCCCATCACTTTGATCGCATCTCGCAAAAATTGTGATTTAATAAAGTAAAATGGTTTCCGAGCTTCTGGACAAGGTTGACAGGGGACGGACTACGTTCTCGGCAGAGTGGCACTTTTCTCCGACCCGTCCAATAATAAGACCAGGTAAACAAAATAATCAATACGAAAACGCTTAGGGAGACTTTCTTCGCAAATGTAATATGTATAGGAAAAGGTAAAAATTTATTAGGCCGGCCTTCAATAATAAAATAAAGTATTTCGGAATATATAGAATATATGTAGTTAGGTAGCTATTAAGTCAAGCAGCTGGGTCAGCCAGAGGACAATTGCTGTGTCCGAGAAATAAATAAGATCATTGTTTTAAAAACCCCGACCCTATAGGATGAGGGGTAGAAGAAGAAGATGATGAAAGAAGAAGTTTTATAAAACATACAATTACGGGATGCACAAATCTCGATATAATTACAGTAATCACAGTTCAACTTTTGCAAAAATTAAGTCAGAAATCTCGAGAAAAAATGCAAACTTTGATATTGCAAATCTCCATAACTATTGATATTAGGTCAGAGGTGTTTGAACATTTTCGACTTATTATCAAGGCAGGAATTAACCTGTAAAGTTTTTGCTGCTAGCTACGAGCTATGTATACAATGTCTTCAGGTTTGATGTTTTTATTTTAATCTATATGATGATACGTGTAGAAATTATTGTAATATGCATGTATCGCTAGAAGAATCTGCGTTGATATAGTTATTCACTAGACTATATTGAGTTGGCTTAATACAATCAACTTTTACATACTTAGGGCCGGTTGTATCAACTTAGATTATAGTTGGTATCATTTGATAATCTCGTTTAAGCCGGTGTTCGTGCGCAAATTATTGACATGCATCATCAAAATCGCTTTTATTCAATGTTTCGACTTTGAAGTGTCGGTAACGGCTTACCCTATCCACAATCGAAGAAACAGTACTCCAGATCACCTAGGTATATAAATGTATTTTCCACATATATGTCCAAGTGTTCTCATCTCTATCGCATTTAGTCTACTTTCGTTTCTCTTCTGCCAGCTCCAAGCTTCACATCCTTACATCAGTGTTGGTACTAGAATCTAGTTGCGCACCGCTAGTCTTATCTCGGTAGACATATTTCTATTAAAAATTAATGCATTCAAAACACCGTTAACCTTACTCCATGCACTCATCCTCCTTTCGATATCTTTCTCAGCCTTCCCTCTCCTGTCTTCTGTTCGAGGTCTAAATAAATTACTTTTCCTGTTAAGGATATACTAATAGGTATAAACAGTTGATCGTAAGAAATATCAATGGCACCCTACATAATATTGTACATTCCGACACCACAATGTCGAAATCAAACAACATAATTTAAATTTCTGTCCGTCTGTCCGTCCGTAACTTCGTCGATTTCCGTAATTTCGTTCGAATTCACGGATAAAAAAACAAATTAAACGGCCGGAGACGGGGCTTGAACCCCGGGCCAGAAAACCCGAGGCGGTAACCAAGCGATGTCGCTACCGCCGAGCCTACATTACACGTCAAAAATACAGTACGTGTAGGACTTAGCAAAGACGTGAACCATTTCATATTTTGCCAGCATGATCGCCAGGGTTCAAAATAGTACAGTTAACTGCCGGCAGGGGTAAAATAAAAAACAATGTTCAAATATTTTGATAAGAGTCGTTATTACTATTTCATGGGTGTCGACTATAAATTCTTTTGGAACCGGCATGTAAAAGTACTGTCACTTTTTATGGTTTACAGGTAGTATTAAGTAAAAACGATATTGATGACACGTGTCTAAAATCACGCGAACGCGCCCCTGAGACAACGTGGGATCGCACCCTTAACGCGACCAATCGTGCCTCGGCTGTTCGGCGTGTGGCCACTGGCCATCACAATGGTGGGTAGGTACTCATTTACATTAGTGAGAGACGATAATAATCGCCCGACCGGTCAGTGACCGCCCTGACAGACGCGGCTATAAGCATGTGAGCAAACATAACGGACGCACATAATTCGATATGAGGCGTCCGTTATCAAAAACGGCACACTGCTACTCTGGCCGAGCGGCGGCGGTCGCGATAGGAGTTTGGTTTAAAAAAATCAAAATCCCGCCACGGGCCCAGTCGGATGTTACTAATTGTTCCCATCGATATTCAAAGCTTGTTAAAGAAAATTAACCCCTCGATTCGCAAATTAATGAAGATGAATTGTTTATTCTTTCATCGTGCGAAATAAGGGATAAATTAATGTAACTAGAAATCTACTGTCAATACTTTAGCTTTGTTCAGACGACATTTATAAGGTCTAACCTAACCTATCGCACAATGAAGCATTAATCTAACATGAAACATTCATCTAACCTATAGCACAATGAAACATTCATCTAACCTAACCTATCGCACAATGAAGCTTTCATCACAACTTGTTCGCTTGGTTATGCTCGGTGGTTTGGGAGTCACGGGAGACCAGCCAGAAAGCCCTATTTGTATAGGTCTATAGTACATAGATTATTATTACAAACCCTTGCCTTAGAATGAGATATTTAAAAAAAAAACTTTATTTTTGTACACGTGTTCGTTTTGAGATTGATAAGATCAAGATTAAATTTAAATCTACTAATGGTGGTGATGGTATTTTAACTGGTTACACAATAACCGTTACTTGAAACTGAATGCGGCGGAAATTCGGTCACTAAAACGCTTATTTGGAAAATCCTTGGTCGATAGAGTGAGGAATGACCAAATTAAAAGTGATTGTAAAGCTGGCCATAGTGTGGTAGATGGAATAAAGAAAGATGGTTTGGTCACGTAGAACGTATGAGTGAGGAAAGGTATGGGGCGAGTGCTGAAGGCAAAAGGAGTAGAGGGCGTCCGCGAAGGACCTGACACGATCAGATACTATAAGTATTAGAGGATGGCCCTGTTAAAAGCTTCAACAACCGTGGAACATGTATGAGAAAATTTATGCCAAAGCAAACGTGGCGTGTCAAGATAGAAGGTTATGGCGTTCTATCTTCTCTGCACACCCCTGCGGAGAAACAGCATGATGGTTAGTTAGAGATTTGTATCCGACTGTATCGATGATTGGTAACTGATATTTTGCAATGTGGCAATTATCGGTACTGGACAAAATATATCTGTCACCAATTATCGATACGATCAGATACAAATCTAAATTTTTAGCGATTAAAATAACGGTTTGACCACCACTGCTGCGTACAGGCCCACTTTAACATATGTTCAACAAAAATGAGAAGAATGATTGCGGCTGCCGAAAATCCTAGACTGAGACTGAATCCCCACTTCGACAATCGTAATATAAAGATCTGAAGATCTGAAAGATCGAAATGCTTTGGTCACTATTTCGAAATACGAAACGAGAGAAGAACGAGCATTATGACGCGCGGAAGGCGATCTGAAGATAGCCAGAGACTATTAAAACATCAACATATTTTATGAAAAAAAAATAGGCCTTGATTGGTCTTCAATTACTAGAACGACGCAAGATACTGGAAGATGACTTTGGACCACCTAAGAACGATGATGACGAAAGGGACGAATGATGATGAACGTGATGGCGTTTAATGTTCTGAAATATTATGGTAGGTTGTTGTATCATTTTCAACATCAAATCGTGACTTATTTTTTGGTCTCTTGGAGATCACACAGTTAAAGGACTGCACATTTTGATGTTATTTCAGGTATTCCGCACATTCTTGCATATTATTTCGCCATTAGCTCCCACATGTACGGATAAGTGCGTTTTTGTGTTTTTTAAATTTTATGATGCCCGCAAATAAATTAATATCGTAATTTTAATTATAATTTATGGAAATAATTTAACATTATTTATACCTTTATAAAGGGAAAATTTTCATAGTGCTTCTAAATAAATTAATACCGTCAATTTTAATTATTTTATAAAATTTACCATCACGAAAGCAAATTATTGTAATGCCGATTAATAAATGAATCTCATAAATTCCAATTAGGTGAAATAATTCACCATTATGAAGGCAAATTTATTTTATCATTTCATAACATTTTAATTTTTAGGTTATTCATTTACAAAAGTATGCAAATTATTTTATATTGTTTTATCCATGTATTTATCAAGCAGAATAAAAAATTTACTCGTGTACTTAGCTCCTTTATCATAAAAATATATAAAATTAAATATTGTTGTTCCTCTCGTAAAATACCAAGGCAGGCCAAGTTACTTTGCAATCCAAACTGTCACTGTAATTACTTCATTATACTTTCATGCTTCTTATTGTAATTATTATTTTTTAAATAGAGTTGCGAACATGGAATGCATGTCACATCAATATTCTAACTATTCTCAAAATAAGCTTGTATAATGAAATAATGCTTGAGCTATGAAAAAAGGACTATCTTGCTGGTGTCCTGGAATGGGGCTCGAACCACAGACCAGATCAGATCACTAGGGGAGCGTCAAGATCACTACACCAACAACCTACTTATAATAAGGCAATCTGCCCTCAAAGAGCGATTTTATGTACTTTCATACACCATTTTATCAAAATTTCTTAAATGTTTCGTTGTAATTTCCTTGTGGTTGGTATACTGCTGTGTGATTCATCGCGCAACATTTCTTTAATTTGTTTATCACAAAAAAAACTTGAATTATTTCTTTTACTATCACTAAAAAGAATCTTTAATATATTTTTTTAAATATATATAAAAAATATTAATATGAAAATAAAACTTAAAATAAAAATAAAAATTTTAACCGCTGTTTATCGCATTTACCGATTTAAAAATGACAAGAATAAACCACTTTTTACAACAAAAATGCTAATAGGTTTTATGGAAATTATTTTATTCCTAGCTGCAACCCGTCAAAAATGGCGGAACATTGGTTTGCGTTTTTGCTAAGCCCTAGTATATATTTATAGCACCTTTTTGGCGCCCCACGGAGAGGTGGCCGTGGCAGCTTGCGTAAAAGACCGGTTTAGGGGTTCCCGGGGTTCAACCCCCATCTCCAGCCGAATCTTTTTAGTCGCGAATTCGAACGAAATTACGGTCGTTACACGAAGTTATGGGGAGAGACAGACTGACGGAAGGATGGATGAACAGACAACGAAATTATTAAGTTTGATTATAAATGCTTTAGGCGCGTTGAGACTGAAATTTAGGGTGCAACGAAACGTGCGTGTGACATGCGACGGAATATTTTTAACACCATAAGTCACGATTCACCAACCAATGATATTTAAGAAATAGAAACCAAAGCAAATTCTTATAAGTGACGACATCAAGATGTTGAAAATGGTGTTATGACAAATGCATAGATCCGGGCGCTGTTATTTTATTTATTTTCTATTTGCCGATGTATTTTTCATAATACAATTATTGTGGTAAAATTGATAAAGTGTGATAAATCGTGTACTTATTGTTTCTCATTGCTTAATTTCTCTTTTTTATACAAGCAAAATGCAATTCGGTACGTGGGTACTTTTATTGTGTATTTTAGATTCTTTATCCGTTCACGGAGAACTGTCATAGATGAAAATTCTAATCGGTGTTGTACAGGTGAGACAGAAACTTGCTTAATTGAATTGGGCGCCCTAAAGCGAAGGTTGCTCCGAGGAGAGTGGGCACTTTTGAGAGGGCGGGGCGTAAAGTTGTAGCTCCGCTTGTTCAAGTCAGCGTCATGGAGTGGACTAAGGAGCGCGCGTTCGCTGTCGAGGCATAGGCATATATTTCTAACGCCGCTCAGTCATCGCCACGCAACGTGCATTCCGCAACGTGCATCTCATCAAGTGCTGATTTAGCACCCTGCGACTATTTTTTACGGGGCTATCTAAAATCACTTGTTTACGAGGATCGTCCTATGACTCCTGCTCTCCTGAAGAATAACATTCGTCAAGCAGTCGCCAACGCGTTGGAAAATACCCGTCGACGTGCTGGAAAAAGTTGAACAAATCTTCCGAGTTCCATTAATGCAGTATATTGAGAACAATGGTCGCCATCTGCCTGATGTCATATTTAAAACTGTGTAAACATAAAATTCTAATGTTTTTATTATATTATAAATTTTTTTAATTGTATTTCAATATAAGCAAGTTTCTCTGCTCCACCCCGTGTAACTCGAGTTAGAAAGAAAGGATGGAGGTGTACAACACAGCACGTGGTTTTTTAATGCATGAGAAGTATAACTTCTAAAGCGCGTATGTACGCGCGCCCAATTTTTTGTGCAATCGGCATCATTTGGAATAGCTAAATGTGACTGAAATACCGGTTAGATCGACTACGATCTTTAAATACGATCCACCCACGTCCCTAAAACTTGAAAGTTGCACTATAAAACAGAATGTTTAGAGAAGAACATGTAAACAGTAGTAACACTCGTAAAACAAAGTAACTATCCACATCGTACGAAACTTTGAAGATGCCAAAAACGAAAACTGCGCCAAGTTTTCCGTTTTCCTCAAAGGTGATAAAAAACGTAAAAATAGATACTGCACCGCGGCAAGCGTTGCGCATTATAAAAAGAACAATATTCAAATGGTGTTGCAATCGTGGCTGCTCATGACATCATTGATGATAAATTATGCCGCATTAGCATAAAAAAATCTCGCGTGCCTTCAACTCGAAATGATTTTCATTAATTAAAAGTAATTGAAATGTTTTAATCATTAGGTGTTACTCAACACGAAGAAAATAAACGAATATCTTTGATGACAAAGTGTGGTTATGCGGTTTTAAAGCGGATTATTGATAAGAATATGCTAACTTAATTAATGTAATCACAAAAATACTTGTACAATTTTTATGATTCATCGGTCGGTTTAAGATATTTGGCACATCAGGGAGAAAAGGGTGCCCTTTTTCATGACAACGCACCAGCTCAAGATGGAAAACTGGTTGAATTACAAACTACAAATTGCTGCCTAATCCGCTCGATAATCCCGATTTCAAAATCGGGATTCAAAACTCCATGCGATTTATTTTTGTTTCCAAATATGAAATAATGACTTGGCAGAAATCGAAGCCTATTTTGCAGAGTTCGACAAATCATATTTTTTGGATGTCTAAAAAAGTTGGAATAAGCGCATCGAGCTGAAAGGAGACTTACGTTGATAAATAAATAAAATTAAAAATTTTAGTACGGGTTCTTATCATACAGCCCTCGTGTCCATTTTTGAAATACTTTGAAAGTGATTCACGGTCCCCCTTCTGCAATGACACATTCAATTACCGTCTAATGTCTGAAAATACAGCTGCTGCCTCTCTCGGATGATCCAATCTCCTAATGGGGCCAATTCGGATAACTGGTGCATTGTGCTGAGCGCACGTACAGATGATCGCTACCGGAATGTTGAGATAACATCGTGCGATGCGAAATTTCTATTCTTACGCGTCGCTGACTTCGCCCATTGTTGGGTAATATTATTATAATGTGCGCGCTTTTATTACGAAAACACATGAATTATATTTTTTTTAAAAAACCGAGCATGTAGTGTTTTCGCACTATTGAAGAGAAAATTCTTTGCCTCAGGGTACGAGGTTATTATTACTTCGATAAAGTACATATTAACAGAGTATTGATAAACAAAGACTTCAAATAAACAACAGAGCGGTTTCTATTTCATAAATCTAATACAAATTAAATAAATTATGTATTAAAGGATTCTACTCTCTCCCTACGTGGAAACGGATTTAAAAAACGTTTTAAATAAAAATTCAATAACAGAAATAAATAATACATATAAATATTCAGTCAATTTTCAATGGTTCTGATTTGACATTGTTACAAACTACCAAAAAAATTACGAAACGCATCGTTTACGGTGACCGATGTGATTATCGATTATCGTTTGTGGTTAAAATCATAAAATTGATTGTCATCGATTGTTACAAAATTATAATTTCATGGTTTCCTTTACTTGAAACAATTTGTAATCAATCCGTGATACACACTACATTTGATTGTCAAATGTCAAAAATTTCATATTAAGTATGCCAAAAATATCATAATTATTGATGGGACCCGCATAATAAACACTAGTTAATGGCTTTTGCGCGGCTACTGTTTCCATGCCGATTGCTTTTGATAGTGTAGTGGTCCCTTCTCGGCCAACGTTGACCATAACGAAGCCACGATTTTTTTTTTCAGAAAAAAAAATTTAACGTTAAAAATATTATTTATTATCGAAAAAACAACGCGCGCAACCTCAAAAATTTTTCAGACGAAACCGTTCACATGCACACTGCAACGAGGCCGGATGTACAAATGTACAAAATCACACAGGGAGGCTGCACTGATTGTGATCAATGTCATTGAACTCATTGTTCTTTTTGAATTTCGGTTCAGTCAGAAATAACATCAATATTGCTTTGTGGATGAAGACTATTGTATGATTTAATAATTCGCGGGATTGAAGAGAACCATTCGATATTCGTATTGAAAAAAATTGAATGAAAGATATTGCATATTGTGGTAATTCTAATGGGAACTGCTATTCGAATTTCGCAAAGAACATTTTTATACAGGATCATTAATCGAGGCGGCCCTCGTGGCCCACTGGCTTTTCACAGAGGGTTCTGGGTTCTATTCCCGGTAAGGTCACAATTGATCTATGTGATTTACTCAAGCCTGGGTGTTTTGTGATGTGTTTCGATTCTGTAATTGGGCCTCTAGGCATGTTGAAGCTAAAAAAAAAGTCAGCAATTATTATTCTATTAAGAGAAAGAGTAAATGAAAATTAATTAATCTGATGTGACTGAAATGAGCCTTTGAGTCAAGTGAACTATGTATATCGTTCGAACAAACCGTCTTTTAGATCCATTGATATATATCCTCAGACTGAACAGGTATTACCCACATATAGTGTGAACACGAATAACATACGCGTCATGTAAAAATACATTCCCATAGTTTTTCTAGCAATAATTTTTTAAGCATTCACACGAAACAAACATTGTGGTGAGACATAATTTATTTAAAATAAAACAACACTTTTTTCCACACCACTTATTGAATAAATTAATAGTTAGACGAGTAGATAGCCGAAACTAGTTGCTATATATTCAATGAGTGGTGTCAAAAAATGTGTTGTTTTACTTTAAATAAACAAATTTTTAATTTTGAAAGAGCGAGGAAGTGCGTAGAACACGTTCAGGGAATCAGAATTAGAAATCAAACAAAATTTTAAAAAAGCTGACTTACGTGGGGTCAGAAATAGGCCGCAGAAAACATAATTTTTTTTCATTTTTCAAACAATTCTACCAATCGTTCAACATTGCACAGTCAAGCGCGCGCTGATATTCTTAAACAAAAATATCAAAACGTCGATTTCGAGTCGAGTGTGGCCAAACAGAACACCGTCCAATTGTTTATACTGACGCCTCTGGATCTGGACCAGCGGAAGCTGCGTTGGCGCGCTTCGCGTCGTCAATCGCTGGCCGCGCGCGGGGCCTTGAGATGTGCATCTGTCTGCAGACGAGGAGCGCTCGGCTGTGTAGTCACCCGGGATCGGGGATTAGTCACCGGGCACCGGCTGGGCCCGCTGATTGATCCGCCGCATTGTGATACCCGTACGTGGCCAGCGCCCACGCGGCAAAAAAAAACAAGTGTTTGGCATCATCACACCGCCGCGTTATTGTTCCGCTGGTGTATTGATATCCGGGTTGGCAAAGTCTGATTGTGTTTATTGATTGACGAACTTAATAAAATATAATTATTATAATATAATTAATGAAAATGAACTCGGTTTTCACCACTTTTTTATTGAAAAATATCAACATGTTTCAGAGCCCATGGCCCCTTGTCAGGATACAATTGTATATAATAACAAATTAAATTCAAAAATTTAAGTATACACAAACAAACTATAGAAAAATTATTGTATATGGAAAATGAATAACAATGAAATACCTACTTGACATGAAAACAAATTTAGAAGATAACTACTTGTAAAAAGACCTTGTTATTTATAATATTCAATTTACTATTAACACTTTTTCTTATTTCCTAAATTTCTAATTAATCAAACTGTGATTCTGTATAATTTGTACGTAAAATTTGTAAACCCTTATTACCTAATATAAAAAAGAATGATCAATAGCCAAAAGATGGTTGGAATATTCGGAATAATTATTGCTATTTAACACCTTAAGTGTTCCTTAACTCTAATTTCAAAATTTCTACACGTTTTTCCTATATAAAAATAATCACGATCATTAAAAATCAATTTATAAACACCCGATTTTTTAAAAATATAAATATAATATTTTTAGTTAATAATAATTTTTTAAGCTTTTTTTCAATACTATACGGGAATATGAAATTAAAATATCATAATTTCTGGGGAAACCGGGTAGTAATATAAAGATAGTAAATTGATAAAAAAAAAAAAGAAATGGAGCAAATAACATGCAATGCCTTACATCTCTTATTCAAGGTCTCGTGAAAAATTTGTGCAGACAATGTACATTCTTCTCAAAATAATTTTACATCTTTACCGTACTGCCGTGTCGGTGAGATCGTTTTGCGCTAAATAGACGGGCGCGGAGGTTCTCTCGCCCCGCCCTCCCGCCGTCCTTGGCGCCGGCTTGTTAGCGGAGCAGGGCTTTACACAAAGCGGACCACTCGCGTCCACTTCAATTCGCTGCCGAGGGTCTGGCCTGCAGCGGATCTCAAGTAGCGCATAATGAGAGCACGCGCAACGCCGAGGTCACAAAGGCTCCTCGTAGAGCGGAAACCTCGCCACCCCTTTAAGGGGCTACGCCACCTTAACATTTAAAAAAATCGGTATTTTTTTTACTTTTCTAGGCTCGGTTCAAGTCGGGATTGCCCTTTCGGAACCCCTCGAGATTATAATTTCCAATCCCTTGGGATCGGGATCCCGAATACTTTTGTGTTTTTTTTTGTTTATAGAGCTGAATAGCAATTAACGACAACGCCTTGCATTTTTATATCAGCATATTTAATAAAATATTCATTATTAATCATCGCTTTCAAGTTTTTGTAGGCGTTTTTACAAGCATCAATGTAGAGTTGGTAGGTAGTAGTTTTTATTACCGTATAAGGTTGATAAAATACAGCTAATATTATTCAAAGCTACTTCATTATTTGAATGTGACATGAACATAAGTTTTAATTACTTTCTAAAAGCTCTATAGACATACACAATTAAACATACAAAACATAAAAAAAGTTGATCAATCCCGATAATCTCTTTCGGTTTGGGATTGATCTCGTAAAATGCCTCGAGATCTCGCGGGATCGGAATTGCCGATGCAAACATTGACGCTGACGTTACCCACACAACCTTTTAATTTTTCGCGGATATCCTCAATGCTGGAGCAACTACATTGGCTTCGCCTGCCGGAACGTACAAATTTCAAACTCTCTCTCTGACGGTGCACAAAAGTCTTCAAAGAAATGCACCACAACATTTGATGGACCTCTGTATCCCGGAAGGCGGCTCACACTGCGGTCAGCTAAACCGGAGGCGCTCTGAAAAATGGTGGCACCAAAGAGACCTGAAGCCACCAAGTTTGCAGAACGTGCTTTCAGGATTGCGGGCCCAGCTATGTGGAATCAGCTGCCTCCAGTGTTGCGATCCATGGAAAATCAAGAATTTTTCAAGAGGATAAAAACTCACTTATTCAAGATGTCACATCTGTAAGCGCCCCTGAAGCGTCTTTCATACAAACATAAAATATTTCATTCATTTTCACATATTTTGATTATTTCTTTTTGCTTGTTACTCTTATCTGTTACGAATTTCTATTCTATATTGTTCTATTTACAGTGATTATTTTTAAGTATTTTATTATATTTTATTTTAATGAATTATATTTTATAGATTGTTGCTATACTGCGACTATTTTACTAATTTTATTTTTTGTATCATATTTTATATATCTTTTAGTCCTGCCTGTTATTTATCTTTTTACTATTTTTTTACCTCCTTTTATTTTTTTATTTATTTGATATTTTATTATTTGTTTTTTATAAATTTGAGATTTTATTTATCTTTTTACCAATTATGTTCTTTCTTGTTTCTTCTTTGTATTCCTATTAAGGTTTTTTTGTTTTTTTTTACTTTTATTTCAGCTTGCCACTGCATTTGTGGATGCATGCGAAAGACGCTGTTGTAAGAAATGTAAAACTATCGTTTGCATTTACTTCCATTTTTCCTGCATCTCATATGACACTTTCATATTTTTTAATCTTTTATGCTCTTGATTTTTACTGTGTGTACTTTCTTTCAAAATAAATATTAGATGTGGTTCTAAGGTGATAAAATGATAAAAAAGCTACCTACCTCAGAGCAGGCAATTCTATATACCTAGCAAGGTAGGTATTGGCCGAGAGGCTTGTTATTATCCTATATTTAAATTAATTTTGTGTGTATATATGAGGCAACTAAATGTCATCTGTCTAATAAACGCCGATTTATCGTTAATGAAAACTATAAAAAATACCTGTGTAACATGCCAGAAATGGAGATCGCTCACTGGAGTTTTGTGCGATAATCGTGTACATGTGAGGACTAAAGATTTACAAATAAAACTGCAGTAAGTAAGACCTGCAATGGTCTACGGCTCAGAATGCTGGACCGCAAAGAAGGTTGCACGAGCAAAAACTCCATACAAGTGAAATAAAGATGCTCAGGTGGTCTGGGGTATGACGACGCTTGACAGAGTGAGAAATGAGCATATTTATCAGGGGAAGTTTTTGAGTGGTCCCTGTTACTGAAAAGTTGAAGGAATCGAGACTGAAATGGTATGGCTGTGTGATGAAGCGATCACGCATACCGCACTCAAAATACAAGAGACAAAAAGAAGTAGAGGTCGATCCAGCGCCACATGGTGGAGTAATTGTTATGTTACAAATTGTGACGTTATATAAATTACCGCACACGTATATAGAGAGTGGATTCCAAGGTCAACGATGTTCTAAACAGAAAAGTTCAAAATGACCCATTTGTTAGTTATGACGCGTTACGTCAGTGGTGTCGACTTGCAAGCATGATGACTGCATTTTTATTAATATATATATTAGACACACTCTGTATGTTTTGTCATCAAACAGGAAACAAAATAATGAATTAGTAAACGCGCTTGATAATCTAGATCTAGAGGGAAGTCACTTGCCTGGTAATCAAATCACTGGAGTTTCGAGCTGAAACTGTTAAGGGATCATTATGGTTTTGACGCTCGAAAAAAGCTATATGATTTTTTACGAACAAACTATTAAAAAACATAAAAAATATCTGTATTTATCGTTTTTAAACATTTTATATACATAAACAACAGGTTAACAGAACTCCTCAAAAAGTTGGTATGTCGCTGGCGACCTTGATAACAGCTCATCAAAAACACAAAAATCAAAAATATTTAGTTTCAGTACATTATTGGCTGTAGAACATTCTACGGAATTTAATATTTAATGATAAGTAACAATATGGTGGACATTAAAAAAAACATTAATTAAATTATGTTTTTTTTTCAATGTTTATGGCCAAAAAAATAGCAAAAATTAAAATGTTGATTTGGTTGTAGAATGCGCTGAAGCTATTACTATATAGGATATGTGGTTAAAATTTTATTAAGATCGGTTCAGTGGTTCCGGAGAAATCACAGTCGCAGACAGGAAAAACATAGTTTTCACAAAGGCGCGTTTAAATTTTTTTAAAGAAAAAAGTATTTTATGGTAATAAGTATCCTCTGCCGCATATTTTCTATCGAGTCTTTATTCCTCTGAACAGCTAAGCTATAATTATTTAACAGTTCTTCATTAATTTAATTATGAGTTATTAAGTTTTTATAGCAGGAACTGGTTTTATCACAGCTTTTTTTCTTCCGCAAGAGTAGAAGTAGTAACGTTAGGATCGCATAATAATATAGTTAGATAGACTGCTTCGCTCACTCTAAAATTTTAACACAATACTTTTAGATATACATAGGTACATTCTAAAAATGTAAGAAAATCTTTTTTTTTTGAAAGTTATAAACCAGAATGATCCCATAAATAAATCTTAACTAAATACATATCTCAACTCTACATAAATATCGTACGGTGGTAAAAATGATGACAGAGAAGTCTGTTTCTAACCCCCAGGAAGCGATGGAGCAGCATGAATGGCATCCAAATTTACCACAACCAGCGTTCATATTTGATGCATAAATTGAGCTTAAAATACCAACAGTCGTACCTGTGCGAGTGTGAGTACGAAATTCCTCGCATAACAGACTAACTCATGGATACCTACCAGATCTATACTTAATCTAGAGAGTCTTTAAGACAAGCTCGGAGATATTTTACTGTACAGGGTGTTCATGGCCAGTAGCAAAAACTTTACAGGTGGATTCCTGCCTTGATAACGAGTCGAAAATGTTCAAGCAACCATGAACAATATTTCATCAAATTCAATAGTTATGGAGATGTGCAAAATCAAACTTTGCATTGTTTCAATATTTCTGACTTACTTTTTGCAAAATTTTGAACTATCATTACAGTAACTTATACCGATTATGAAAAATTCATTCAAATTAATTGATACAAGTCTAATAAAATGATAAAAACCTTATAAAAATGATATTTTCAATCTTTAATTAAGAAATAAAAAATATCATGATAGTAGGCATACTTTATTTTATTAACTTATATTATTTTGTACTCTAATATTCTAGAGTGACATTATTAGAGTACAAATATAAATATTTTAAAAACATTTTAAATGTGATATAATTACACATTACATTTTTTATGATAAATTAATAATAAATAATGCCTTAATGATAAAATAAATTGTAAATAATATTCATAACAAGATGAAGACTGTCAGAAGACAATAAATACAATTTAGGAAGGAGTTCTAGATTAACAAGTTTTGCGACGAGTGCGCGGATTCAAGGTCAACACCGTGTGTCTACGACGAGCATCTAATACATGCTCAAGGGATCGTCAAACAGGTTTATCAATACACATTTCACTTTTGAACTGAGCCTGTGTCATAAAGAATATATCAAGATTGCCGTCTCTGGATGATATCTCGTTATTAACCGCATTGACAGAGGAATTAAAAAAAAATTAAATTAAAATTTCGACCCACGTTTAGAATATTATCAAGTAGAGTATGTAACAGAAAATAAACTGGCGAAATTTGTTTTATTATTTGGACGCGCTAAGATTCAATATTTATTTTTGATGCAAGAGGGTGTCAAATAGTAAATTTGAAGCACGCGCGCACAGCAATACTGATTGTTTAGAGTCTAGATTTATGTCAACAATTTCGTGGTTATTGTGGATATAAGTTTTTTCCCGGAGACCAAGTATAATCGAGAGTTTACATTTATAAAAAAGCCAAAGTAATTAAAGTAAGTGTATTTGAACATAAAATAATATTTATAATATGAAGCATTTTTTTAAGACCTGATTTGGGCTTTTGGAAAATGGAGCCTAGATCTAGATGGTGGCAGATTAACCTGATAGACCTGTGACCATTTATTTTAAAGATAGCTGATTTCACACGGACCCAAATAATAAGATCAAATGTTACTGGACTACATGTATTATTCCCGGGATTCATAAAAACTTTAAACCGGGCCGAGATTCCAGGATTGTCTTATTCCGCGATGAATAAAATTTTTAATTTGGACACTGGCCGTTGGAGAGTTCGGAAATGTTTCATTTAATATCGGATCTTGTTGTATTCTTTGAAGAACAGTAAGATGGGACATAAATAATTAAGTAGACGCAAGCAATTATCTTCATATTACTGTGTACAGAGACACGCGATTTGATCATAATTTTCTTTCATCGTTTGTCTTTCGACGCTGAGCCGGAGTATTTTCGAACTGGTTCAAAAATTTCCTTTCATAATGGCAGAAGAAACCGTTTTGAATATTTTAATAAAATTTATTAGATAAAAAAAAGACATCTGCTGGGACTGTTAAATTATGATGAATATTCAGTACTCGGTAGCATGTTTTTTTGCTCGCACATCCCAAGGGCGGCCCGTGAAGAAAATTGGAAATGAAGAAAAATGAACAACCGAGTGGTTTTATTCAAATGAAATATTCAGAAGAGACTTATTTGGAACAAACGCCGGTGAAACAGTATATCATCCTGTCACAATATGAAAGAAATAAAGCAACGTTAGCGAATGAATTGATTTATCTAACTAAAACATGTAACCTAATTTATGTGATAAAAATTATAAATAAAACAGTGTGTTGTTGGTAATAGTTTGCGAGTATGAGTGAAAGTTAACGAGAATGTGGTTGGTTATCAGCATTATTAAATAGTCATTAAGCGACAAGGCCGCGCTTTTTGAGTAAATATTAGAATTCGGAGGATAGAATTATTTATGTATATTTTTTTAGAATCTTGTATATTGTAATTTTATATTCCGCTATATTTCACTGAAATAAAAATTAAAATAAATGAAGTCGTCACAAATTATTCATTGAAAGCTCTCTCAAGAGTCTCAATACATGCGAATAAATTTTCTGTGTTTTTTTTTTAATTCTACGTCTACAGTCAAATAACTTATGTTGTCTCTCCGTAGCTCATGACGGAAATAACGTTGCGCGCTGAAAATAGTTGCATTGAAAACTATAGACAAAATGAACTTGTCAAATTTTATGATGCCAGAACTCGTCGCCCCGACGACGGTAATGATTGTTATCGTATCGAGTCCTTCCCTGCAAAATATCATATTATAATATCAAAATATCATACTATCTTTACAAACAACCCTAGTGCATCTCGACCTCCTCATGCGAATATTCCTCCATAGATAACTATTACTAGCCACTTTTTTCAGTTCTCGGTTTCTAAGACAGAATTTTGTAATTCCCAAGCTCCTGTACCCTGATGGTTTTATTTATTCAGCAATAACTTCAGCGAGTGCTGTTCGGCTTTACATGTCGCTTTTTTGGTCACGACCGCGACCGTATACCGATACATGTCAATAGTGTATGTGTGTATGTGTGAACGATGTCTACGCAAGAAAGAGACAAAGTTATACGACCGCTTCACGTTTGATAGTAATGCAACAACCCACTTGACACATCGGTTATAACTTTGAAATTCGTAAATTTTGACATAGGCCTCTTTGGAAAACCAATCATCAATCGTATAGAGAATCTAACGATGGTAAGTGACGTGTGGTGAGGCCGCGGAAGGACGCGCGGAATGTCGTCGCGAGCAGCCGACTCGCCGCTCCAATCTAGCGCATGTTTTATGCAACAGCGGCCGGCGAGTGCGTCCCTCGAAATGCGCCATCTGTAGCGCAGCAGCCGGCTCCGGTGGACCGAAAAAACCTACACGCTCTTACGTAATCTTAGTAATGCCGTAGACAACGTTATCGATATATTATAATATGTACTTGAATGCGCGACGAGCGCACGCTGTCATCGAGGACACAAACCTATCTATACCTATAAAACTCAATATCTGTCTTGTCTGTTCTCTATACAAATCTATACCGTTTATCCGATTTGATTCAAATTTTGCATATTTATGCTTTAGGACCCGGCGGTTAACAAAAGTGACATTTCCTTCCTCCCCTTTTACCTTTTCTTCTCCCCCTGATATTTTCGATGTAAATCTATACCGTTCGAATCAAAACCTTTATTTCCGCCCACAAATTTATTTTCAACTTAATCCTTAACCCGTGCAACGCTGGGTACGAATAGCTAGTTGAAGATAATAATCATCGCCGCTAGGGCGGCGAGCGTTTCGGACCATAGAGTATAAAATTGTACGGAGATGAAATTAAGCCCAACTTTTCTTTACGAGTGGAGATTGGATCACAGCTAGAGATGGTGAAACCGTTATTTTAATCGGTTATTTTCGGTACAGTTATGTTATGTTTGTGATGATTGATATTGCGCCGTTTCACGCTTCACCGCTTCAAGTGCGCTTTACAGATGCGACATCCCGAATAAGTAAGTTGTTAGGCTCTTCTTGAAAGATTCCTGATTTTCCCTGGATCGCAACACGGGTGGCAGCTGATTCCACGTAGCTGGGCCCGCAATGCTGAAATCACGTTCCGCAAGCTTAGTGGCTTCAGGTCCCTTGGCACTAAACATGTGGCACTCTACAGAGTGCCTCCGATTTAGCTGACCGCAGTGTGAGCCGCCTTCCAGTGATATTGTCCGGGATACAGACGACCATATTGTGGTGCATTTCTTTGAAGACTTTTGCACACCATCAGAAAGAGTTTGAAATTTATACGCTCCGGTAGGCGAAGCCAATGTAGCTGCTTCAGCATTGAGGATCTCAGCGAGAACTTTGACGCCTTAAATATAAGCCTTGCCGCATCATTATTCAATTTCAATTTTCAATTCAATTGATTTAATAATATATACATTACAAACTAAGTGTTCAAGGCATACATATTATGGAAGTATATATCAAAGTAAAAAAATTTAATAAATTAAAAATAACATAAAAACTGGTCAAAGGTGTAGGAGAATCCTGCTTCGGAAAACCCCCTCAGACATATGGAATATATCAATATCCAAAGCGATTTTGTTCAACATAGCTGTGGCTCTTCCAACAGGCGTAACCATCGGTAGGTTGGTCCTGTATATTGGAATGTGAAATAATCTATGCTGACGATGTCTAATGTAATTATCAGGAACATACAAACCAATGCTCTGCATAATTTCAGGATTATCGATCATATAACGCAACAATCGATAAAAATATGTACAAATACACATTCCTTCTAGTCTCTAGAATATTGTAGCCATTATTGTTAAGACACTTATTATTGCGGTTAAAGTGTTTATTATTGCATAATTAAGTCCCCTAATAATTCAGCACATTGTCCCCATGTTCCAATACTCATTATCAGTAGTGTGCACGGGAAAAAGAAGGTAGATTTAATAGCAAGCTTTAAACTCTTGGCGATAAAGATCAATTTTGTATCTCTCGGCTTAATACAGTCCAATCGGTCCGACCGGTTATGGTCGTACGGAGCGTAAAAGCGAGCGCTTATTTGGGCGTAAATTTATTCCGTACCGTCGCGACGAACTGCGAACAGCTTCGCGAACAATTCAAGATTCGCCTATAAATATATCTTTTCCAGACTATTTCTGTTGTTTATATTATTTTTTACTGTATAACTTCGTATTTTCATATTTTTATTTTGTGCATGCCACTGGATAGTGGTATTCGTTGGACACATTATTGTTAGACATGTCAATTATTGGGAAAGTTATTTTAATGTTGATAAAAAATATAGGAGTTAAATTCAACTTCAAATCAAGTGCGACAAATAAATAGCGATTTGGCTGTTGATATCATGTGTTATTTTCTCCACCATAATTACACAATTTAGTACACTTTATGCAGATAGTGCAGTGTCAAGACTTTAAATTCTGTACGTAATATGTAGATGAACATGGGTAGTAGACGTATGATTTTTTAAATATCTTAGATGATAAGTCAGTCGTCTTCAAGGTATCCCCTCCCCCCAAACCGATTATGTCATACTGCGTTACAAAATGCACAAAAGTGAATAGGGGAAAGATTTTTGAAAAAATCTCAAATGTAAATTTTCAAAAAATTTCGGAAGACTACAAAAATAGAGATTTTGTATTCGGGTATTTTTCTGTTTGAGAAATTTAAGAATTTATTTGATAGTATTTATACAGTTATTTTATCTAATCCATTAAGTAGCAATTATGGCTTTTTATATTTTGTTCGATTGTTTTGGTAACTTTTATCATCGTTATTTTTACAATGATATCATTTTCTCCTTAATTTTAATATTTAAAACATTTTTTGTAACATCATCTGCCCTGTAGACGGAAAAAAGAAATGATTGTCGAGATGGCTTGGTCATATGAGTGAGGAGAGAACGTTAAAGAAAATATAGGAAAAAACGGGCAGCAGAACAGAGGGCGTCCGCGAAAGACCCGGTACGACCAGATAGGCCAAATATTGATGATGAGGATGGCCCTGATGAATGTGGTTGAAGCAAAAGTGGTGTGCAAGATAGAAAAGTGTGGCACAGTTTAGGTTACTAGTAACGTAAATATTAAATTGGTCATACACACCTTTAGCTGGAATAAATTAATATTCTTACGGCACGTGTACACGGGTGACACTTGTCTCGAGTGTCGAGTAATGGAGAAGACAGCGAATTATGATTCACTTCTATTAATTAGTATTTTGAATGCAAAGTAGAGTGACGCAAGCGAAACACATCGAAGTGTCATCCGTTATGAGATATAAATCACATTCACATGTAATAAAGTAGGAGGCACCGACCGCCAGACTTAGGTTATTATAATAGGAAACACGTTTTTTTTCTGTAGATGTACAATATAGTAGGTAAGAAATTTTGGATATTGTGACATTTGCGTTTGGGGGATTTTGGCATATAGCAGATGGCAGACGTTGAAGTATAAGTCATCAAGTAATATTGTTAAATAGTGGCCCGAATAAAGTATATAAAATTCAGCTTTGTTACTGTAACGTAAATGATATAATTATTTGTGGAGTTTCAAAATGTCTAGTGGAAGAAATGACTCGCGAAAAGCATCTAGCAATCATTAATATGAGTGTATACTGTCCCAGTAACCATATTTAAAAAATGGGTTTGTTATTTTAACGTTTTACTTAAACAGTTTCTATACCTGTATTACCTGTTATCTGCCAGAATTCCCCGAACTCAAATGTCATAATATCCAAACCCTCTTACCTACCACAGTGAACATCTACAGAAAATATTTCTAGGATTGATACTATAATACTCATGGTCTGTAAACCATTATTGATTGTAGATAATATTAAAATAGTTTATTTTTATCTGCCAATTCTTCACGTCGAAGAGCAGAAGTGAATCTTCTTTGGGCACGCGAGAGTAAATTCAAACGGTCAAAGGTCGCAGTTAGGTGAATTCGCGTCACTTTTTTATTGTATATTTTTACATCAGCAAGGAATCTTGCTATCAATATTCGTCCCACTTCTTGACCAACAATCGTTCTGAAATTTGGCAGAGAGATATATTCCTGATGACAATACAATGACCATTAATTAATTTTACAAAATCAAGAATGTTCTTAGGTTTTCACGGCCACTCAGAATCTTCAAGTTTGTGTTTACTGGGGTATTATGCCGTGTTGTTACGACCTTTCGGGCCGACGTTTCGGATCCCATTCTTTTTTTTTTAAATAGAGATGCGAACATGGACCACATGTCACATCAATATTCTTACTATTTTCAAACTAAGCTAAACGCTTGTGCTATGAAAATAGGACTAACTTGCTAGTCTGGAGTGAGGTTCGAACCCGCGACCTTTGGATCACGAGGCGAGTGTCCTAACCACAAGACCAACAAGCTACAAGACCATCATCAGGGCTGATGTGTTAACACATCAGCCCTGATGATGGACCCTGCAATGGGATCCGAAACGTCGGCCCGAAAGGTCGTAACAACACGGCACAATACCCCAGTAAACACAAACTTGAAGATTTACAAAATCAGTTAAATTATTCAAAAATATTATTTAAAATACCAACGTGTTATTTTATCGGACATTGCCGGTGACATCTGTCGATTTGTACTATTTAATAAAAAGAACACTACTTACTGTTGTTTTTTTTTCAATGAAAACGAAATGTCTATTTTTCTGAACTATACGGAAATCAGATAGGCTCGCGATAGTCACAATAAAAATACATAGATTCCTCGTGATATAACAAATTGAAACTGGGGAATATATTCTTTCTGCGAAATGGTATCCGACATAAATAATATTTTATCTGAGTAACCCTCGGAATGCGAGCAGGGCAGAAAGAGAGTGAGGAGATAAGATAGGAATAATGGATGGGAGAGCTGGGGATGACGTCGGGGGTGAAGAGAGAGAAAATGGGGAGGTTTTGTGCTTGAGACGAAAAAAATAAAATCTTACACACATATATTTTAGGACGCTCGTTGATTGCCTGTATAGGGTGTCTCGTAGCTAGTAGCAAAAACTTCAGGAGAATCTTCTTCATTCGACTTTGAAGAGAAAATATTATTTACGCTTTGTGTGAAATGTCAATAGTTGACGATAAGCGACATCAAAGTTTGAAAAACGTTAGAGCATCATGAAAACAACTTATATCGAATATTAAAAATTCTTTTGCTTTGGTACAAGTCAAATAAGATTATTAAAACCAATTTGAATCAGATTTTTTGCAAGGTTTTAATCATTTTATTTGACTTATATCAAAGCGAATGAATTTTTAATATTCAATATAAATTATTTTCATGATTGTCCAACGTTTTACTCCGAAACATCAACAAAAAATGCAAAACTTTGATACCTTTTTAACTTTTAGGATTTTACCCAAAATGTAAAGAATATTTTCCATTCAAAATTGAACGAAGATTATTTATTTATTTATTCTTTTACTACTAACTACGAGTCACCTGTATAACCATTAATTCATTTATTGTGTACTAACCGTAAACCCGTGAAAAATCACGGGGCATATATTAATTGATAACGACTCTGCGTGTAACATGAGCCGCGCGCTGATTGACGTGTCACACTCTGGCACCCGGGCCTCAACAGCGGCCATTCAACGTTGTTGACGAAATTCCAGCGAGTTAAGGACAGACAGACATTCGAAATTAAGATGTCGATGATGATTCATATCGCCAAGCATCGCGTATAATGTACGAGTACATACTATATATAGCATAGAATAATTTCGAAAGCAAAACCGCCACTTTGCAATTGACAAAAATGAGAATCGTATGTTGAAAACGAATTTCTATCCAGGGTCATTTTAAAACTGATTTTTGACAATGCTTCTAAAATATACAAACATGTTTTCGAGAGCGATTGTCAATAGTAAAAATAAAATGACTCTTGCCAGAAAATCATTTTCAAACAATAGGTGGCGGTTTTGCTTTTGAAATCCTAATATAGGTAATATGTACGCGATGCCTGGCGAGATGAAAGGCGCTAAGGGTGCAGCAAGAAGCTCATTAATGACATATTCGTTATTTTATCTGCTTTTGTATCAGTAATATTTACTTGTTTTTTCAGTCTATATTTTCCTATATATATGTATAAGAAATTAATTAATTTGGTATAGTATTTTGTCCTCATCTAGTGAGATGAGTGGCTCATTTCCTAACAAACGTGTATTTAAGTACGGGATTAATAAAATAAAAAATTTGGATAACTATGTGGGCACAAAAATCTTGTGTTCTACTACAAAAATTATTTATTTAAATGCATATACATACATACAACGTATTAAATGAGAAATTTGCGTCTTGTAAAAATTTGTGTGCGCGCTACATTTTTTTGTGTGCGCCATGTTGGCAAATCGTACGCGCGCACGGCTGGGAGGGACATTGGTTATTTATTACCCTCGCCAACTAGTAAGTTGAGTATACGTACATGCATTGTGCCGATACAAGTTTTTTTTTTATAGAACAACTTTATATTTAATAATATACCGTTCATTTATGACCATGACCTGATCCGTTCCGCGTCCGACCGCAAACTCTAGTATCGGACGAACATGTCTGCACGGCCGACCGTGCGCTTCCTGTGTTAACTGATAATCCAGCGCACCCGATTAGATGCGTTCAGCGTAATAAGGAAGTACTTTCAGGGTTCATTATGGCTGCACTTATGCACGACGGTTCGGCGGCGCGGTACGCCGTAAGAATCGAAACGGGCTTTGATAATAACCGATATCTTCGCGGCCATAATCGCTGCTGCCTTCTAAACGCACTTATAGAGTAGGATGTTAATAGAGAAGCGAAGTAGGATATTAATAGAGGAGCGTCTACTTCAAAAAACGTCCCGATCAACAGAACAAAATATATTTTTAAAATTATTACCATAAAAATTTCATGGATCGAGGATATATCCGCGGATATATATCACGATATTTATGGCTTGATTTTTATTTTTGATATATATCCAAAAAAACTTTCTGCGGTCGTTAATGAATGGCGCTGGTAGTATTTTTAAAAATGCTACGTGTAATCCCAACATCGACATATTTCACATGACACAACCTCAGTTTAAGAGAGAAATTATATCACTCCTGACCGAAATTAATTCGAGCGTGTAAGACGGCTTTTCTCTTTGAGACTTGTACAATTTACCTTAAGAAATAAAAAATATATTATTCATTATAATGGTTGTAGTAAATAAGAGATGCATGAGTTATTATTTACAAAATGAACCCATTTACATTATTTGTATGCATATACTGTGTGCTTTCTGTCCTTTTTATATAAATTTAAAAAAAATTATACGCACCTGATGAATCAGGAATCTCCCTCTAATTTAGTTGGCTGACTTCGAAATATTTTTTTCCTTAGTATAAAATGAAGTAAAAATTTCGGAGATGTTTTTCAGCTTGTACGTAAAATTTTAAGTAATTTTTTGTGAAGTGTTAAATCTTTCGGAGAAATTCGGAGAGATCTTTTAATCTTTATGTATTTTGACAGAAGGATGACAACATTCGGAGCTTTTAACTTAGCACTTAACAGCTTAGCACTGCGTTGATTAGGCGTTGCTAAGCTTCTACAAACTTTCTTCTAGAACCACATATTTTCAATAGAATTAATAAGAATATACGTTGTTTTCGCCACTAATTCGTTGAAAAAACCAATATGTTTCGGGGCCAATTATTAATCAAATTAAAAAAATTAATCAATTTTCATATTGAAGAAGCTATATATTTTAAATAATACTCCACACCTTCTTGATAGACTTATGTATGTGCTCTAAAAATATACTCATAGTGACTGTGTCCTTAGAACTTTTCATCTTGTCAGGCATCGCGATATATAAGTCATGCATTCTTACTTTCGAAACCATGCTGCATAAATTCATATAAAATATAAAAGGCGCGACTGTGGTCGATTTGTTGTTGTAAATACCGTTCAGGCCCCAGAAACTTGTATTATAATAGGGTAATTTCACATTTTATTAAATAGAAAAATGTTAAATTTGGTTTACAAAATACGTTTAAAAAATATTTTTTTTATATGTAGGTTCATTAACATTAAAAAACAATTCATAAAATCACCATTTTAAACTCTCGCCAAAACGTAATTTTCGCAAGTGACGTCACGCTTAATGATCTATGTCAATCTGACGTTTAACACGCAACAGCACATACGCATATTTACACGTTTATTCGTTTTTTTACAAAACAAGCCGGCTTTTTTTGTATAGTGCGTCCATAATGTCAGAGAAAAAGTTTTGTAGATATTGTATGGTACCTAAAAACTGAAAACTCCCGATTATGTTAGAGAAGAATGAAGCCAACATGGAGGCGTTTTTTCAGTAAATTATCGGATTTTTCTTGTAAAAATCCGTCCTCCATTATTTAAAATGTGTTCTTAGATCGTTTATTTTATTAAAATAGTTCACAAACACCGCAAAATCTATATAAACACCAGGCAATCACGAGTAAAAGCAAAGCGAAGACGAACAGTGACCATAGAAAATAAACGAATTATCTATAATTACTGCAAACGTCATATCGCGTTTTAATGGAATCGAAGATTTTTATTCAAAAATTATGAATGAAAACATTATCGCACACCATCTATACTAAGTTACAAAACATAATTTATTTTTCGGAATCTATTTCATATATGTATTTTCATAGATAAAAAGATAGATGTAAAATGTAAAATTTTCATAGATAAAAAGATAGATGTAAAATGTGAAATTACCCTATTATTTATGGTATTCTAAAAATCTTCCAAAATTGCGGGAAAGTCTTAGAAAATCTTCAAATCGCTCTTTCGCTCTACCTCTGGAGATCTTGATTTGTTTCATATTTGCATGTATGTTATAGTGAATAATTGAGTAGTTGAATACCCGAGAGACTCCATCTCCATAGTATTATTATAGTAAACGTTGTGGTATTTTGCGTCGGCCGGTAAAATAATTGAGTTCGTTTATCACGATTTTCACCCACACGCCCAAGCCGCTGTGTTCGGTTAGCCAGATCAAGAATGATTTGGAGAACATATTTACTTCCGGAAGTCTACACCGACGAGTATGAATAAGTTGTTGTTTACACTATTTAAAAATGCGCTTACCTCCGTAACTATTGATATTAGGACATTGCTGCTTAAACATTTTCGAGTGTCAATTTGGGCAGGAATTTACCAGTAAAGTATTCCCGACTAACTCTGTTAAGTTTCGCTAAGCTCTGTTACACCTTATAATGTGGAAAAAACACGAAATTAAATACTTCTTTGACAAAATAGAGATAAGAGGGACCCACCACACACCTGGGGCCGTTCTATGAGCAATAACTCCCATATCGGCCCTACACTTTCGCCACCCATTTTCGGCATGTTTTAATGCTAAAGTGGCCGTACTCACCGCCCCGCTGACACTCATGGGAATATGCGAACGGGACGGGGAGGCGTCCACACAAAACCTCTTCTATGCCTCCAAGGCGCAGGGAGAAACGACAATTAGAATATACTTATTATCCATTAAGTGGGAATTAAAAATTACATATGTACAAGAAATGCTACAGTTTAAGTACAAAATATGAATGCACAAAGTCCATAGTGTTCATAGTAATAAGCATAAAGATAATAAAAGAACATGTAAACATGCAACTTAATAGCTAGATTTATTAAAATGAATACAGAATTACACCTTAGAGACAGTTATTAGAAAAATACACTCCCGTCAGGGAAAAATTAAAATAAAGTATCGCAATACCTATATATTTTACATTGATTTATTTCGTAAAATAACTCTAGTAGTACAGCTTATTTCAAGACGATAATTACTGCACGCCGCTGAAGGGGGGATCATTGTTAACTAGACCTCTTTCCATTTAAGAAAGACAATCGACTTAATATGTGTAAGACGTGCGTACGAGGCACATAGTTTCGTTGTGGTGGTGTTTACACCCGTAAACATCACCACAACGAAACAATGTACGTCGTACGCACGGCTTACGCACACTAATTCGATTGTCTTTCTAAATGGAAAGACTTACACCGTTATGATAATTTTTTGAACTTCTTGAAACATTCGACGACGATTTAATCGTTATTTAAAATTTTGTTTTGTAGGATTGAAATATTTTCCAAGTAACAAAACAAAGAACATACTGATTGATGCTGGTAATGAAAATGCCGCTTGCCCGCCTTGCCGGCACTTGCCGCAATATCTGTTTTCGGTCCATTATTGGCTTTACTTAAAAGACTAATGAGATATTAATATTCGTAATTCGGAGCGAGATATTTTCTAACGCCGGTGGTGATGGTTGGACAAGTATTGCTGCTGATATTGCTGACAATGGAACGAATCAAAGAGAAACCTATTGAAAAGCAATTAAAGTGGTTAAAAACCAAGACACTGATTTATTTAGTCTGGAGTTTACATATAAATCTAGATAAAAGCAATATTTTATAAAACAAACGAAAAATACCGATTTTTTTTGATTTTTTTAACCAATCTTTTGACAAATATAAATTCTGCTGATATTTATTCAATCTAAAAGATAATATGATTACAAAACCACCAATACAGTTCAATTTTACTATATACGACTGAATGCGGTAGATATAAGATCACTTAAGTAAGAGGTATGTGCGAAAAATTCATTTATGGTAGAGTAAAGAATGAAGATGTTAGGAAACCATGCAAAGCTGATATTAGCATAGTTGATAGAATGAACAAAAGGTCGCTCAGATGGTTTGAGCAGTTGAGCGAATGAACGAGGAAAGAACGGTGAGAAAAATATATGACGCAAGTGTTGACGAAACCAGAAAGAGATGACGAAAGCGAAAGACGTGGCAAGATCATATTAACCAGATAATGGAGGATGATCCTGTTAGGAGCCTCAACGATTGTCGAGCTTGTATATGAAGAATATGAATGTGGATGAGGCGAGAGTTGTGTCAGGACAGAGGAGTGTGGCGCTCTTCCTCTCTGTCTACGCCAGCGGGGAAATAGCTTGATGGTTAAGTAAGTTATTTTACATTTAAAAACTAAGAGAAAAAATATGATTTGATTTATTTCTCTAACATTTACATCATCATATAAACAAACATAACATTGCAAAGCTTAAACTTTTAAAAAATGCAGAAGATACGCCATACATGTAATGGTTCCAACATATTTTACAGATTTGTTTTCAGTTTCATTCAGGTATCAGTTTCATTTAACCATTTTAACTAATAATAATAACATAATAACCATAGAATAGTTTCAAATTCTTTTTAAAACTTTAAAAGATCTATCATCCCATTACTTATAATTTATTAAAAATCAGGGTTGAGATGATTTAAATCGCGATTAAAAACAGGTGATTTAAAAAAAAATTAATGACTAAAATCAATACTTTTTTACTGTAACCAAATCAGCCAAAAAGTGTCAGGGGACGTCCCCCCAGCAAAAAGTTGAGCCTTTCACTGGAGTATTAGTCGATAAACAAGTCACACAGAAAACTGTCCCTACTGATTGGTGGGTAGCGAAACATAAAATGAAAAAATGTATAAGCGAAGAAGAATTGGATATAATCAAGCAACTGCTAAGTACATTTGTTGTTTCTTCCGCTGGGGTCGAAAGAATATTTTTGCGCATTCAATTTGGTGCACAGCAAAATAAGAAATACAATAGATTAGGCACCAAGAAGGTGGTCAAATTAGTCTACCTTTTGAAAAAACTTAATTCGAACAAATTACAAAACCAATGAAAACATAACATCTAAGTAATATGTAAGTAAATATAAGTGACTGCAGTGAAACCCAGATAGTTTTATGTTCCTGGTTAATTTTTTGTTAGGTATGACAAAATGCTACTGTTTTTTAAAAAATGATTGACTTTTAGAACTCGTTAATTTTATAATATTTTTGTTAGATATGACAAATAAAAATGCTACGGTGTTTTTTTTTTTAAATACTGACTTTTTAAAAGAACTAATATGATTTTTTTAATAGAGATTCGAACACGGGATACGTGTCGCATCAATATTTTTGCTGTTCTCAAACTATGCCAAAAGCCTGTGATATGAAAATAGGACTAACTTGCTGGTGTCCTGGAATTTTTATTAATTTTATTAATAATTAAAATAAATAAAAAATTATATTGTAATTTTTCTCAACACTGACTTCCAAATTAAAAAAGATCGGAATACTTAAAAAAAATTCATTAAAATCTGTTTTAAATCAAATAAATCCGATTTTTTTGATTTTTTAAAAAAATAATGGTTTGTATTAGTGATGTTTCGACTAGTCCTTAAAGCCGACTCTCCGGCCACTTTCATAGTCGGCGACTATTCGGCAAAGAGCGCCGACTATCCGGCTTCTTACTTTGTACGTATTTCTCAATAAAATGTATGTAGAAGGAATTACATTAAATAAAAACCTTGATTGCTAATACATTTTTTTTATTTTAGAATCAGTCTTACTCATTTTGAAATGTGTAAGAAGCAACCTTTCCTTTGGTATTCGACTAATCAGTCTCTAAAATTACTTACTTGTAAAGAAAAAATATCTGATAATTTATGTTCTAAAAAAAACTTTTATACAAATTCTAAACATTAACTGCTTCATAAAAACATAAACAATCAGTCTAACGTGCTTATATGGTTTGTAATCGTACATAACCTAATCAAATCGTACGAATCAGCTGTAAACGAAGCGTCACAGATATTGCCGACTACCCCCGAAACCGTGATCGGGTTGGCCGACTAGTCGGCCTCTTTACAACCGACTAATTGGCTAGTCGGCCAAAGTCATAGTCGGCACATCTCTTGCTTTTATCATCATGTTATGTAGTCTACAGTATTAAATATTTTTAATATGTAATACTGTAGACTACATAAATACATAGTCCCGGCAAAGACATATTATTGAGAATCATAAAAAATATATAGAAATAAATAAACGTGTGTAAAAAATATCAAGGTGACACTCGTAAAGAAAACATTCATTTCAGAGTACTTTTGCACAGTAAACATGCAAACAAGGGTGATTGACTTATTTTCACCTGATTTAAGCACAATAAAATATACATAAGGCATCTTCCATAAGCTATTTAATATAATAAATAGTGATATATAAATTTTTATAAGTTACCTGTCATATTTTCGTCCAACCTACAGAAATATTGAAGTCGGACAACATTCAATCGACAATAATAATGTCCAATTTCAAATAAGATCTTAATATAAATTAAGCCGTAGGTGAGGCATATTTCGAGAGGAAAATAAGTGATAAATAATAATATCGATTGCTCGTATATGGCGCGAATCGGAAAACAGCCATTGCAGATCGTGCAGAGAATGACATTATTATGAAGTTCTTTGCGATGACTCACCATCTGAGTGCGGAGTGACAGGAAAACAGTTGCATAACTCGAGAAACTGCAAACCCAGGTATATAATCCAGGCAATGAACGCCTCCATTCTTTCACTTGATTAACAAAAAAACGAGCCTTTTTGGAATCATGTTTTAGCACACCATTGCACACACAATGCTAAAAAACCGTAACAAATATCAAACTACTCAAATCACAACACCACTTACACTTTAAAATAGACATAAAACACTTTTCGCTAAATTCTATTGGATCATTCGTACCGTATCTATAACATAATATATTAATTCACTGATCTATCCAATTTTGACGCAACATGACGTCACGACAACCCGACATCGCCATTCAACAAAACAGCAACCAAACCATAGAAAGCAAAGTTTGATGATGAAAATAATACAAAAGATCTGTTTGTCATCATCTATGATTCTTACCAACAGCTGATTGGCCAGTACCTACGCCGTTATAGACGCGGTTTATTTGAAAAATTGCAACGTATGTTATTGAATGTAGAATTCTTTATCAAAAATTGAAGAGCTCGGCATTTTCAACGAGTTCATAATGATCATTTAAATTAGTCAATAGATGATATAATAATATTAAAATACATATATTTTTTTATAAATTATTATTATACAACGCAAATAATGTACATAACTGAATAACTAAAAATTACGCCGTTTCCCCGCAGGGGTAGGCTGAGAGGAGAGAACGCCATATTCCTCTATCTTGGCACACTACTTTTGCCTCGGCATCATTCATACATCTTCTCATGCATGCTCTACGGTTGTTGAGGCTTTTAACAGGGCCATCCTCCAATATTTTCCTCCATTTTATTAATAGAGGACATTTAAAGCGAATTTGTAATTTATAATAGGGGAGATTGTGGACACTTGATGCTTATGGGAGACTAGTTGCAGGAGATTTAGATTTACAGCACTTTTGTGAACATTGCATTATTTTTAACTAATAATATTAGCCATTTAAATGCCAAACTTTTAACATTCACGCGCCAAACTATGTGCGCGATTACACTCACTTAATGCCTTGCAGAGACAGGATTAAACACGATTTTCAGTGCCGCATAATTAAAGTCCATCTGCTGAGTTTGGATGTTAATTCCCAGGATTTTATAGATGATCAAACCTTATAGTTTTTTACTGAAACCTACCATTAATTCCATGTGTTAATATTTTTTTTAAAACCACTGGCATTTGTCTGTTATACCCTCTAACTTTCTGAAATACTGACATCAGTCAAACGTGGATGGTTTGGTTTTTGCCGCTGAACACACATATTTTTCATAAGTTTTAATTTTCACTAAACTTATGAAAAGTTATGCAAATTAGTGTAATGCTGGCCGTAGCATTGTTAATAGAATAAAGAAAGGATTTTTAAAATCATTTGGTCACGTGGAACATATGTATGAGCTAGAAGAGGGTGGTACAGAAAATATGTGAGGCGAGTGTTGGAGGCAATGGGAACAGAGGTTGTCCTCAAAAGACCTGGCATCATTAAACCAAATATTAGACGATGGCCCTGTTAATTTTTTTTTAAATGTATGAAATAACAGTAAGTAACAAAAGTTATGTGAATTAAAAAAAAAACAACTTACTTCAAAAATATTTATTCATATAAGTATTGATGGTAACATATAACATAATTTTGCAGCAGCAAGTATATTATGCATAGTAAATGGACAAAATTGATATTAATATATCAAATGTGGGGTATAAAAGCCAAGGCTGCAGTATCGAAAAAAAATTGAATCGAGGATTACTAATTTATAATGTACTGAATTCGAGATATTATATGAAACATAGCCTATAGGAAACATGATTCTGGAAGGGATACATAAAATCTAGAATTCAATATATTTAAAATAAAATACAAATCACTTTGTTTTGTGAAAACAAAATGATTTGTTTTATTTTAATAATGTCACCACAAAGTTCAAACCTTCATTCAGAAGAAAAAATATTCTTCGAACAATTAATATATTTTAAATTAGTAATCCTCAGTGATTGTTTCTTATTTTTAATTATTATTTTAGATATTGCTGCCTTTGCTTTTATACCCAATAAATAATATATCTATTATGAAGAATTAAAATTATTTAAGTGATAAAATAGTATTATACTACAATTAATAATTTACTATCCAAAAAACAATTTTAATTGGACAAAATTAATAAGATTTGATTTTGCTGTAATAGGAAATTAGATGTTTTTATGATAATAAAAGTATGCAATGTTTTATTTAAAAAGAAAGCTATCCGGGGTTGAAAATGTAATTTCTTATGACAAATTATCGTATGAATGATACAGTGAGAAGATGAAGAAGAGTTAAAAGAGGAACCCTTACCCCCAAAGACAGTCAATGTTTTGGAATGTTCTTATTGGCTTTCTGAAGTTATATAAAACTTAGATTACTTTTTAGAATTGTTAAGACTTAAAGTATAATGCATATTTTCAAATTCTGAGAAAATAACATAAACAAAATATTGAATTATGACTGCCTATATCACAAAAATTAGAAAGGTGTTGGTGTACAGAAATGCAAGGATATAAATTTAAATGAGCATAAAGAGTTTAATTAGAGGTAAAGAAATTACCTTTGAAAGAAGAATAATAATAAAGAGGAAAAGAAAAAATATTAACCCCTAATATTTAACATGTAGTTCAGAATGAAATACAATTTACAATTCTTGGCCAATTTATATATACATATTGATACTTTTTTATAATTTAAACAATAATTTTAGAAATGAGTAGTTTTAGTACTGTCTTTGTATGTTGAGGTAATTATGACTTTTTTCAAAATAATACAGAGATTACAACAGGTACCTACATGGAACACATGTATGGATTAGTGTCTCGCTGAATTAGTCTTAAATCTCTGACCACTTGATCACCAGATGAATACCTATCTATACATATACATTGACATTCTATGACATGCAAAGATATTTGTGCAAAAGGATAATAAATTTTGACACGATACACAGATTTATCGAACACAATTGTTTAAAATTCCAATTCTAGCAAACACAAAAAATTGATTTTGTTTATTTCAGAGTCATAATGTACAACTTATGAGGCATTTATTATGACAACTACTATTTAAAGACAATGTGAATGCATAATTTGACATATTACTAAATGAGTACTTTTATTACAAATAAGGCAACATTTAGATTCAGTAATTTTTTGGTTTAATTTATATTAGTCAAGTCTTACGAATTTAAAATTATTTGTAAATATTCGATCATCATGAGAATTATTTCAAAGAATAAGGGTTTCCAGATGTTTTTCTAGGGTTTCAAGAGCGAGCTTATTTCTGAACACATTCATTTTATCGGTGACTTTCTTCTTGAGCATTGTGGGATGAACATCAGATATTGCTTTCAAAGCATCTACAAATAAAAGTTTAATTATTATATATTATGAATGCATTATGATATTTACAATGATAGTTATCCTAAAATCAAAAATAGACAGGATGCAGTTAATTATGTAGGTATATAACATCTATATTATATGAGAAATGTCAAGACATCTGTCAAATCAATATGGCAAAAACAAGCTTTTGATTTCATCGATATACGCATATATTGTGATCACTCTTAACACTGTGGCTGTTAAAATATTTTTGTTCTCAATTTTAATATTCTTTCATAAAAGTGTGTCTACTTTTTTGTCAGATCTTGTAATTAATTCGAATTGAGTCAGAGACATGCTTCTATTATTCTATTTATTAACATTAAAACTCAAATGCCACTTTTTTAATGCTACAAACCGACAGATATCACCGGTATTTACAATGTCTGATAAAATAACTTTTATTAAGCATTTTAATATTTTTTTTTAATAATTAAACTGATTTTGTAAAATGAATGAATGATTATTGTACTTGTAATCCCATAAGGAAGTGGGTTAAATATTAATTACAAAATTTTGTGGCTGACAGACGTATGAAACTAAACAAAAGCATGTAAAAACCATCATTTTTATGATAATACATTATTTTTTATGATAATAAAAAATAAAAATAACAAACCTAATATTTCTTTTTGGAATGCTTCTTCTGGATCATCCAGATGTATGAGCATGCTGCTGTACACAGCTTCCAAGTGTGTGCCAAAAGTGACAATATCGTAAGGTTCAGGACGGGACCTGAACAGGATACTTAGGGAATGAATAGAAGCGAGGCGGACTTTGTCATTGCTATCATCTAAACGCTTCATCACAACTGAAAAAATATTTGGTTTGAATATCTGAATTCAATAAATTTTTACAAAAATACAATATTTTTTTTTTATAATTAATAAGAAAATTTGTAAAATTGGACAGTTGTTTAATCAGTAGTTAAGCAAAAAGCATAGATTTTTACGAAAGTGGGTGTTTTTATTGGTGGAAAATGCAAAAATCAAAGCTTTTTTCTTAGTCCTGACCAAAAAACTGGCCCTACATAAGAGATAGCATACAAAATCAATTTTACGAGAAATATATCCAATCTTTAATACCTGGATAGGCCTTGTGTAAATGTTCATGGCTAAAGCACCCTTTCTTTTTGGCCAGCTTAGCAACACAGTAGATAGCTCTGAGAGAATAGAGTCGTGTAGCTTTGGAATTGTCATCAATCAAACCAATTAATAATGGCAGCAACTTATCTACATGAGGCTCGAGGCTCTCTTTGGAGGGAAACAGTTCAACTTGCTGAAAACAAAAATGTGTCCGGAAATATTTTTAAAAACCTTCGCAGCTACATTTATGTTTTATAAACAAAATGGTTCCCTGCTGAAAAGTTTGTGATGTATTTTTATGGAAAAAATGCAGAAAAAAAAAATGCTAAAATAATTTGGATAATATAATTATTTCTTTAATTAAATTGATTACCTTGGTGCATTTTCTAAAGTCAACATCGTAAGTATCCTGATTGAGCAACTCATTATCCTGCAAAACAGCACAAAGGCAGCAAACAGCCGCTGTTCTTATAGATTCGGAAATCTTCCCAGCGGTCCATACTAAGTTGGGCATTATCGCATCTAAAGAACAAAACAATTTTAAAATGTATGTAATATTTTTTTAAACAAAAAATTTTGTTTGTAATACACAATTAGGAACAAAATATCTCGAAACAAAATAATAATGATTTGAAATCATAGATAATATTCTTTTAATTCAAAACAAACTATGTAAGTATGTTATGATTAAACTGTCTACCTTCTAAAATAATGTTTAAGAAAGTTTGTAAGTGCACTTCTGAAGCAAGTTCAAAGTTTTCATCTCTGTTCAACAGCACAGACGAAAGGCTGGTGAATAACTTGAGTTTCACTTCGGCGTCTATTTCATTAGACGACAGAGCCTCGACTAGCAGTGGCGACAGCAAGTGCAGATTTAAACCTAAAGCAGGCCCTGAAAAACATTTTTTTGTTTTATGTATTAACAAGCTTTGGAGAAATATATTTTGCACTATATGAGTTTGGAGTAATTTAACTCGGGGCATTACTGTACGCAAAATAATGTAATCAAACTAAAGTAACCATGAAATCATGGAAAATATTTAGTGATTTAGACAGTTCCAAGCAAAACTGTCTAAGGCCGAGTTGTTTCAAGTTGGATTAAAATAAAAGTTCATTTAGAGCATAGATTTTTATGGAAACGGATCATTTGATTGGAGAGGAATGCAAAACTCTGTACATTAAATGAACTTTTACTTTAATCCAACTTGATACAACCAGACCTAAATCAAATGAAGAAATGTTGAAATTATGTATTTTTGGAGTATGTTCAATGTTTTCATGTAGGTAAAATATTAAAAATCCTTTTACAAAGAGTAGGCCAACAATGGGTAATCAAATAAATAAAAATTTAAAATGGCCAAACATCAAATTGCCCTGAATTTTGATATAATGTTCCAAAAAAATATTTATATACATACCATTTTTAAAATAATCATTTTCAATATCCTCTTAGGGCCGGCTGTATCAATTTGGTTTATAAAAGCTATTGTTCTATAAAAGCAGCGATTTTTACTGAAAACTGATTGTATAGTTGGTGGAAAATGTAAAAATCTATGCTTTAAATGAACTAATACAGTAAACAAAGTTGATACAACTGGTCCTAACTTTAAACAAAACTTCTCTTTCAGCAACAAAATATTCTTCTAAAAAATTAGCACAAGTAAGTAACTTGCCTGTATGAATAAGAATGGTATCAAGAATACATCTTTCTGGTGTATACAGGGTCCACATATGAGCGTCAGATGTTATGTTTCCCAAGAGGGATGAAATGTATTGGCAAAATAAGTCGTTAAGGTGTGATCCACAACTAATGGTTGACCTTAGTTTCTCCAGAAGGCCTAAAATATATTTCAAAGGATAAAATATATTATAAATATTTACATATATGTATGTACATTAATTTTGAAAAATTAATGTACAATCATATGTTTATCTGTTGAAATGACATATGTATTGTAGTATGAATAATTGTTAGGCTGTAAACAGTCCCTTATAATCTTACATAGTGCTTTATGTTCAATATCTGTTTCAGATGGCATTGAATAAACTGTAAAAATGATGTTAAACAACTCCTGAGAAACTTTCTGGCAATCTTCAGGACAAACGCTCATGATGCTCTCACAAGTATCCAATAAGTTATTTTGGTATTTTTTCTGGAATAAAAAAAAATTCAGACACAATTATGGCAACATAACATATATATGTACTTATTTGCATAAAAAAGTCACAGAAACTTTCAAAAATACCTTTCTAATTCTGCAGTGATAAGGTTTGGAAAGTTTCTTCGTAATTTTTTTAAGGTACACATCCTTCAGATTTTCAGGAGTTGATCCTTTAATAATACTAGCCAAGACCCCCAAACATGGCCAATTGTCAACTTCTGAGTGAAGTAACTCCCACCATATCTGAGGTGCAACAAAATATCCAAACAATTCCGATGCGCGATAAATCTGTCCAATAAGAAAGTAGAGTGAGAATAAGTTTATTTAGATATTTTTTAAACATTACAGGCATCGGGTGGAAGGGTGGAATGGAGGTGTTTTATTCATTAAGCTGTGCCAAATGTGCTGAAGGAGCGGGAATATGAAAACATGTAGTATATAAATACAAAACAAATACTAAAAGAAATAATATACAATTACGTTTTAATTCATAATTTTTAAAAAGTGGTCTAGAATTCTACTTATTCTGATACATAGTACTCAGAATCTTAATAAAAATAATTTAAAATATATGTACTTAAATGTTTATTGTAAAGAATAGTGGTGTGATGAAAGTTATATTAAAGTCTTTATTGCTTTGTTGAAATTTAATGAGGAATGGATGCAAGCCCAGTTTGTCTCATAATTTTTAAAACGTAGACTATGCGAGTATTTTATAAAAACTGGAAAATATATTTGATTCTTTTAAATGCATGCTCTAATTGTCCATCAAGGATGAGAAAAAATCGAGCCCAGCTGAATTTCATTGTTTTGTTAAAGAAGAAAGGTTTACCTCCGTATAAACTTTGCTGTCTTCATCTTTAGCTCCAAGCAGAAAGCAGCGAACAGCTGTTGCCGCATGTTGTAGAATAGATTGCTCTGCGCAAAGCACCAGCCAACAGAGAAGTTGTGAGGAGCGTAACCTTGCATCCCCCTGCCAACCATCCAGCTCTAAAATACATTTGCATTAAACATAAAATAATATTCGGGAGAATTTATATAATCACATTTCCTTGAGTATCACTTTAACACAGGGATGCAAACGATAGATATTTCAACACCCCTTATATTTCGCACATACATATTTGATACGACTGTTCTTCTGAAAACAATAAGTATAAAAAAATTTACCACCATTCAAAAATACAGTAAAACCCCATTAATTTGAAATTCGCTATAATTTGAAATTTTTAAACTCCACAATTCCAAAAAGGTTAATTTCATAATAGATTAACCCCGATAATTCAAAAACCCGAGATAGAGATAGAAATGTCGCGATATTTATATTAGCGTAAGAAATATTGTGTTTTCGAAATGATTTCTTGAAATATGCAATAATACCGACATTTCTCACAAAATGCGTTTTTTAAAGAATTTTATGATTTTTGGCAAATTTCACAATAGCATCATGATTTTTTTGTACCTTGAATTTCGAACTAAAGAGGTTCTACTGTATATCAAATACATACGAAATATAATTAAAATTATGTATTCAATAGTTATGATGCTTATGTAAGATGGGATTGATTTGTAAATTTGCTTATTATAAAATATTTTTATAATGTATATTATATTACAAGTTTAAATATAGTTAGGAAAAATAAAACAACTTACTATGTATATATTTTCAGATAATGTTAAAAAAAGTTTAATTTTCCTCTCAATGTGCCTTTTTTGAAAAGTAAATTCAATTCTTCAATACAATAGAATAAATTAAATAGATTTAAAATAGGCGAATGAAAATTTAATATTCACAGATTCAATAGTATATGTTGGGACCGTCGATATAATTAAACCATCATTACCTCTTGCGATTGCCGGAATTATCTTTCCAATGTTTCTCTCCACAAGTGTTCTGCAGCCTAAATTTGGGCGAGGAACTATAAAAATTCACTCAATTATAATAAACAAGGTAAGGTTCTAAAATACCAAAATGACATGTTTGAAATAACCAAATATCTTCTCCCAAGGAAAAATAAATAAAAAGTTTTAAATATTCAGTAGATGTAACATTACCTGATGGATAGTGATCAGGTACCTCCCTTAAGAAATCCATCTGGGACTTCAAATCTTCTTCATTTTCCCTGATAAATTGCTTCCCAACTTCATCCCAAAGCTGTGATGTCTCATTACGAATATCATCGATTACATCACTTAATCTGGAATCATAATTATTCATGGTACATAAATCTACTGGATAGTGAAGACACAGCTTTCCTTAAAAACTAAATGGAAAGTTTTAATAACATTCAAAGCAATAATCTTAATATATAGCATGAATTAATTTTGAATATAAACATTTGGGTTTTATTATTTAAACATGCCAACTAATGACAGAATTGTAGGTATATAATACTATGTATATATTTATATTTAGATATACTTCTATTCAACCCTGATGAACTCAGAAAAAGACTAAGACCAGTAAATGTTTTTCTTTTCTTGGATGGGAAGACACCTGAGGAAATCAAAATGAAGTTTGCCAATAATTTTGAAAATGATAAAAAAGTTAATGAAATCAGACGTAAGAATCGTATTTAAATAGACAAAAAAGTCAAATCGATAACAAAATTTATACCCCGTTAAAAGCAGTGGAATCATTCTATGCCAATAGGAATATCGATCCCTGTGATGCAGCAACCACAGTCCAACTTCCTTAATAACTTGGAGCCTTACAGGAGCCACCTCATCAAACAATTTCTCGGCCATGGGTGTAACAGAATTTTCGAAGCACTTTGCATTTCCATTCGCTACAACTGAGCCTTAAAACATACAAGTTAATTAATTAATATTTTATGCAATAGTTGTTGAATATGAGTATTATAGGAAATTATATAAATTATTTTTAAAAACAAAAAGATATATATTGCCACAAACCTATACATCGTATTGCTGCCACCCTCACTCGAAAGTGTTGATGAGAGAAATTTGTTATGACAGGTTTAACATAACTCTCAGACTGCATGTGAAAATCCCTCTTGATAGCACTTGATAATAATATAATAGTTTCACATGATTCCAATTTAACTTTCGGGTATGGATCCGTTACGGTTTTGACTAAAATATTTGTGAAGTCATTAAAAAATGGTGACAGATATGTTGTGTCTTTATATTTGAAAACAATTTGATGAACTAGGATCACAAGTTTTAGGCGAATTTCTTCAGATCCTTCTATAGTTTCCACCATGCCAACTCTTTTAGCAATTACAGGAATAATGTAAGTCAAATAGTAATCATTTAATGGAAGATTTTCAATGAAAAGGGATATGATCTCAGCCGACAATTCCCTGCAAACTTCAGCTTTGTCTGAGAAGCATCTCAATATATAAGTGTGAATTGAAGGGAATATTTGTATAAAATCTGATGAATCTTTTAATTTGGTTTCGTTTAATTCTTTTACAATTTTTTCCAGAGCTCTCCTTCTCTCTGCTTTCACTTCACTTTGTAAATCTTCGATACACTGTTTGAGGTTAACATTTTTATCAAAATTTATAACAGAATCCATGTTATCGTCCATTATTTTATAAAAAGAGTACCCGTAACAGAATATAATTAATATTTAGCACAGGAAATGCGGACTCACGCCCGGGAAGCCATTTGTAAATAAACAAACGTCATTTTTCAGTTGTCATGGAATCGCTTTTTTTTAATTACATCTCTGGCTGCTAGAATAAATAAGTAAGCGGTTAACTATAGATAATATACCGGCCTTGGTTGAGTTTGAGCGATGCGTGCGATGTCATGGCGATGTCCCGATCGCGTTTAAATTGTCTAAATAAAAAATTATTTTCGTAAATTTAAAAATGAATATAACTGTGTAATTACGCCCTACAATGATTTTAAAATGATTGTATAATTGCATATTTTGTATTGCCTTTAATACGTTTAACAACATATTTGTACGTGTGTGAAGACAATGATGTAGGGTAATGTAGGGGTTGAAGACTCACTGGCAACTGGAAACATCGGCACCCTTACGGTCGATGGGTCGACCAATTGGAAAGCAGATGGGAAGAAATGCACCTCCACCCACTCCACCCCAGTTTCCGCGCAGAACTTACAAAAAGCCTTATGCCTCTCTTGCTTGCAAAGCTCTTTCCACAACACGACACCCTGAATATAACTTGTTCGATTACACCATCTACACAAGATGGACACAATTACGCAATGCTTTCATAAATTGTCAGCAAACTTTCACAAATCCTGCATCTTTCCTCACCAAGAAAATCCTCTCATCCGTAACCTCGGCTCGTATGAGCACGATATTAGCCTTCTGTCTTCAGGTACAAGTACATACTATCCTGTCACTATTTCATGAAGCAGCAAATGAGTAAAATGCACTCGGCTCGCTGGACTGAGTTGCAACATGGGAGACAACGTCGACTCGTACACCTGTAATTTATGAATTATGTAAATAAATAAATATTATTTAAGACGTAGTTTTTGTAATTTATTTCATCAGACTATAAAATAAGGTGGCACTGATATAAAGTGTCGCGTCTAATTAATTTAAAGTTTTTAAATATCATGTAAAATTTTTAGAGGGTTTTTTACCCTTCCAAATTCATGTAACAAAATGAAGGTTATGACCAATAAGGTTATAACCAATAAGGTAGTTAGTAAAAGTATCAAAGCTATAAAGCTGATGCATTTGTAGCAGTAGACTAGGCGGTCTAGCCACATGCAGAGTACTCAGAGTATCGTAGACTAAAGAATTGGAAAAAAATTGGCTTGCTGGGGGAGGCTGCCTGTTGCATATTCTGTCATGGTGCTTGCATGGTGAACTCCACGTGCCCAGCATGCAGCTGCCGGACACGCACGTGTGGCGCATTAAAGAAGATTACAGCCAGCCCTGATGAGAATATTAGCAAGGGAATATTTACAAAAATTTCTTCCCAGCGCAGATCTGTGGAGTGCGCCCTACGTGGAGACATGGGTTTCCAAGCAAACTGCATGCTGCCTTCATCCGCCCGCATTGGGAGATCTATGAAGGGCTGAAGCTGGATATCCTAGGCGCCGTCAATGTGGCGACCAACCTCGTTCATAAGGATAAGTAGTGGAGATTTCGGACAAAGGAGAGCCCATGACACCCGTCATCAGATAATGCTGGAGGTGCAAGAGAGAGATGTGAACAAGGCTTTGAAGGCGTAAATTAAGTATATATTCTAGAAATAATTAGAAACGCAAATACGCCATTGCATAATTTTAAAGTCTAATTAGAATTTTAGCGTCCACATTGGCATTAATGGCCAGAAAGGTCGTAGAAACATGGCGGAATATTCCAGAAATCTCAAACCAGATAACAAAATCTGGTTGTACAAAACAATACAAATTAAATAATTTTTTTCCACTTTTATAACAAAACAGATACTTTTCCAGGATTTACTATATTACTATGCATCTATGATTATTTTTCAATAATTTATGAAATCTAAAACCAAATTAATTAATCAATTAAAGACATACAAAAAATCAAATCCACGAAAAAATATTTGGCTGCTACCGGGATATTTTTTCGTGGATTTAATTTTTCTGTAGGTATGTCTTTTTAATTGATTAATAAATTTGGTTTTCAATTTCACAGAACTTTGTTGTGATAAAATTGCAACTTCACAATAAGAATGTGTTCTTGAATATAATAATATGAAATCAGTCAAATTTACACTGTTTTTATAATATGTATACCTCGGAATAATATATCTAGAAGGCTTCTGCCTCCATCTTTGCTTCATGGTCAAGGTGGCATGATACGGTAGCATTGTTATTATAGGACTCATGCATATTATAATGTACTTAAATTTGTTAAAATGTGTAGTGGAAGCAGGGTTGAGATAATAAATCACTTGATTTAAAACGCGATTAAAATCAACCGATTTAAAAAAAAAATCAATCAACCAACCATTCATAGGAGTATTAGTCACTAAATAAGTCATACGAAAAATCGATTGGTGGGTAGCAATACATAATATGAAAAAATGTATAATCGAAGAATCGGATATAATCAAGCAACCGTTAAGTACAGTAGTTTCTTTTGCTGGGGTCGAAAGAATATTTTCAGCATTCAATTTGGTGTACAGCAAAATAAGAAATAGATTAGGCACCAAGAAGGCGGTCAAATTAGTCTTCGTTTTGAAGAAACTAAATTGGAACAAATTACAAAATCAATAAAAACATAACATCTAAGTAATATGTAAATAAATATAAGTGACTGCGACTGCGGTGAAACCCAAATGGTTTAGGTTCAGTTATTAATTTTAAGTCTTTTTTATTTTCCTTGTTAATTTTTTGGTAAATATGATAAAATGCTAATGTGTTTTTATAAAATAAATTACTTTTAAAAGAACGCATTGATTTTCGTTAATTTTATAATTTTTCTTATATATGGGAAATAAATATGCTGTTTTTTTTAAAAAATACTGACTTTTTAGAAGAACTAATATGTTGATTTTTGTTAATTTTATTAATAATTTTAAAAAAACCAATTATATTGTGTTTTTTCTCAACAATAACTGACTTCCAAATTAGAAAAGATCGGATTATTAAAAAAAAAAAAAAATCCGATTTAAGTCAGTGATATTAGGTCCTTACATATGAAATTGGCGTTTTGCGGTACTGGCAAATTTGATCTCAAATATCTTATCTTTGGTTAGGAATTCGAAATCCAAATTTATACAGCTATTTACTCATGTATTTGTGTTTTGAAAATTATAATTCGTTTGTTTTTTCCTCAATTGTTTTTTTCTTTGCGTCACTCAGTTTACAAAATGAAAAACTTGAAATATCGCGTTATTTACGAGTACGAGTTCCACCGTGGCACCAGTGCTGCAGAAACGGCTTGAAGGATTAATGATGTGTATGGCGACGGTGCCGCAAAAGAAAACACAGTGCGTTTTTGGTTCCAACGTTTTCGTTCTGGAAATTTCGACCTGCAGAACAAGCCCCGTGGACGGCCGGAGACCAAAGTTGATAATGAAGAATTGAAGGCTATTGTGGAAGCGGATCCATCGCAAACCACATCCGAGTTAGCTGCAGGCTGCGGTGTTAGTGATAAAACTGTTTTAATCCACTTGAAGCAAATTGGTAAGGTGAAAAAGCTTGAAAGGTGGGTACCTCACGAATTGAGTGAAGCAAATCAACAAACGCGCGTTGACTGCTGCGTTGCATTACTCAACCGGCACAATAATGAAGGGATTTTAAATCGAATCATTACCTGTGATGAAAAGTGGATCCTGTACGATAATCGGAAGCGCTCATCGCAATGGCTGAACCCTGCCGAACCAGCCAAACCATGCCCCAAGCGAAAATTGACTCCAAAAAAGTTACTTGTGAGCGTTTGGTGGACTAGTGCTGGTGTCGTTCACTACAGCTTTCTTAAATCTGGCCAGACGATTACGGCAGATGTCTATTGTCAGCAACTGCAAACCATGATGGAAAAGCTAGCTGCTAAACAACCGAGGCTGGTTAATCGCTCTAGGCCACTGCTGCTTCATGATAACGCTAGACCACACACTGCACAACAGACGGCTACCAAATTAGAGGAGCTTCAATTGGAATGTCTAAGACATCCACCGTACTCTCCGGACCTTGCCCCAACAGATTACCATTTTTTTCGAAATTTGGATAACTTCTTGCAAAGGAAAAAATTCAACTCCGATGGGGCAGTCCAAACCGCCTTCAAAGATTTTATTGATTCCCGTCCGAATGGTTTTTTTAGTAAAGGGATCGATGAACTACCTATGAGATGGCAAAAGTGCATAGATAGCAATGGTACATATTTTGATTAAATAAATATATTATAATAAAAAAAATCGGCTTTATGTTCCTCCCATACTAAACGCCAATTTCATATGTAAGGACCTAATAATTTCAATAATTTAATAGATCTGAATGGAAGATAATTGTGAAAAAATAAATACTAGTGGTTGCGAAGATAGAATGAAGTGATTGCTGAAACGGTTTGGCCATGTGGTATGGATGGTAAAAAATATTATGAGGCGACTGTTGAAGGCAGCGGAAGTAGTGGGGGCCTGCGGAAAACCTAGCATGACCAGAAAAATCAAATATTAGAGGAAGGCTTTTTTAGAAGCTTCAGTGCATGAAAGAGGACAAAGCAAAAACAGTGTGCCAGAATAGAAAAATCATGTTCTATCCTCTCTGCCTACCCCTCTGAGAAACGGCATGACAGTTAGGTTTTGGTTGCTAAGTTTATTGTTATATTTTGATTCATGAGTAGTAAAAATTCAGCTATGTTAATCGATAAACCGTACACATTAGTAAAAAAATGGAACATAACTATATTTTTTCATAATATTTCTTAATCTATTCCAGCTTAATTTTTTCTTTTATTGCTTTACTATTATCACAACACATCATGGGACCAAAAGAAAAATATAAGGGCCTTCACAGGGCATACTGAAATTATAGAACTAGAAAAAATAAGGATAAAAAGGGTAGGAATAAATAAGCAATGGGTTCATTCAATAAATTTAATTAACAATTTTTCACACAATACAAACTGCCTTTCATCAACACAAGTCAGTTTAAAAAAATAATCCATCAATTAATAATGCACACGTTGCTGATACACCATTGTTTTAAAAATAAAGAAATACATATGTGTGTATTTCAAATAATAAATACACATTTGTATTTGTAGTGAAAATAAATAAATGACGAATGATGGAATTTTTCAATGAATTTAACCTGCATTAATTTGAACTGATTTTCAATAAAACTCTTAGAAATAATACTACCCGCGGAAAAATAAAATACAACTTATTACGTAATACGTCTTTGTGATAAAAAAAAAAGTGACAAATCACAGTTAAATCATGAATAAATTAAACAGACCTTAATTATAATAAAGCATAAATGCAAGTGATGATTGACGTGAATGTCTGTATAAAATATTAAAATGAACGAGTTGAAAAAGAAATATAAGAGCAGTACAAACTTTGTTATAAGAGATAGTCGTGGCTTTTTACTTCATGAATGCAATAATTGCCCCCATTTAGAAACTATACATTATGCTAATCAAATGCATGTTATAACAAAGCAGTAACAAAAGTTTTAAATGGACCTTTTGTTAATAATTAAAATAGTAAAAAAAGCATCTGCTCACTTGTTTTGGAGAAAAAATTAATTAGAGCAGCACATATTGAAATTCAACAAGTTTTTTTAATCTGCAGACATATTTTAGATAAGGTTATCATCTGTCATGTGGTTCACACTCAATTACACTTTACAAATTAATGTTTAAAAATGTAATTTTCGGGAAAATTTTTACTAATTTCATAAGGTTATTTTTTTAAAGAATATCAGAAAATACAATATTACAAATGTGTAAAATGAAATGTAGTAGAAATATGAACAAACCACAATTTGTAACAAGTAACAATTTTATTGTTAGAAATAGAAACAAGCATGAAAAATAATTAAATACCTCAATGAATCGGTAAACCAATTTGATTCACTGAATTTGTTAATTGATCTACCTACTTTGATTTTTTCTGTTTACAATCAGTGAGTAAGCCGAGGGATTACTATACATAAATTTTCTGCAAGTTAATCAAATTCTTACGGAACCATGTGAATGTAAATCTGTCAAAGTAATTTTAAGGATAACTTAAAATATTTTAAATTATGAAGAAGATATTAAAACTTGATGTAAATAACAACCCTTGATGAATGTAGAAAGCACCTAGGGGCAGGCCAGCGACTATAATGAAAATGTCCCATAACGCGTAATCATTCCAAGTTTCATCACAATTATTCTACATAACTTAAACACAAACTGATGAAAATATTTGAAAATTCAGAAATACTGATAAAGACATTAACAGGACTGCCCGACTTGAACTGGCACAATACCTATGAGAATTTCATCATCTTGTATACACAATTTGAACTTTTGAAATAACCCTGAAATGTTATAACCTAAAGGAACTCAAGAGTATTTAGCAAATAACACAAAGATCAAGTATTCCGGATCTAATTCAAGAAGTTCCAGAGTTCTTAGATTGTAGCAAACGTTTTTTGGCTTCACACTCGGCCTCTAGTCTTTGTTTCTCCATCAGTAGGACTTTGTGTTCCAATCTCAATCTCTCCTTTTCTAGTTTCATATTTTCCCTTTCTTCCCTGAGTTTATCTGCAGCGTACACCAACTTCTCAACCTGGAAGAAATACAATATTTATTGATTTGAGAAAAACAACGAAAGCACATAGGAATATCAAACATGTCGTAATGTTACATCAAATCACAGAAAGAGATTGTATCATCAAATAATTATGTTACATAATTGAAATGCATAGTAAGATGTCCCTACAAATAAACGACTAGGTAATCAATATTTTTTGGGATAAGCAATTTATCAATTGAGTATCTTAACCGTTCCATGCCCAAGTCATGCATTCAGGATGCGCTCCGTTGTGTATACACGACACTGGTGTGAAACAGGTTAATTCTTTTTATTACTAATTGATGTAAAATAGTAATTATAAAATTCTAATACATATTTAACAATTTGACCCGCCATCGTGAAGCTATTAATATGCTTCTGTTAAAAAGTGTAAGGGTGGAGAAATAGAGTATTAAATAGCAAAAATACTTTTCTAGATAATGAAGAACATAAAAAAGTAAAAGCAACAATATTCGATTATAAAATACATTTCAGAAGGGCAAAACGCAAATTATCACATTAATATCTTCTTTGTTAGGAAAGACTTCCAAAACAACGTTTTTTATCAGGCAATGTGTTTGTTATTATAAAATAACCATGATATTGTAAATGTCAAATTATGGTAATTAGAAGGACATTCACGAAGACATGAATTAAATATAATAAAATAAATTTATAAATTAAAAAAATCATGTTGATTAAAATATCACACCCTTGTGGCAAAAAATAATTAAATAATGTTGTATCACAACTACCTGTTACATCCTTATGTATAAATTGTTCCTAATTGAAAATCCTATAGATCTGTGCGCGGCATATGTCGTGGCTTTAATTCTTCTATCCTTTTGATAAAGTCAGTCTTTTCAAGGCAGCCCTCGCAGTTCTCGTCCCAGTCATTCAGGATCTTCTTCAGATCTCGAACTTTGAGTTTCTTAAGGTCTACATTATTGAGGTCAATTTGCTTGTCGAATCTGAGGTCACATATCTGAGCATCCTTCTTCTTCAGCTTCTCGCAAATTTTGGTGGCAGGCATCGACCAACTCAGCGGCTTTGAAATTTCACCGAGAGTGCCGGTGGCCGACTCTTCGAGCCCTCCGATGTAATAACAAAATCGATGTTCTTTATTTTTACTTGTTTTACAATACTTTTTGAACTCGTCTTCGATTTTCTTCGGATCCTTTTTCACATCTTCCGAAAGCTTTTCCGCGAATTTCTCTAGGGTTTTTACGCAAACTTCGCAATCACCTTCTCTTAAACTCGACGTTCCAGAAATGTATAACGCGAATAATAAGAAAACATATACTTTAATTGATAACCCGCAATTAAAGAACGTCATTTTGTCTAAAATAATATAACCAGCTAACCAAATATATCAAACTGAAAGGAATGTAGAATAATGAACTCGCGGAGCCTCATATAAATTCCCTCTTCCATACGTTGACAACCGACATGGCGCTTTCTGATTGGTGCACGTCCGAGCATTAACGCCGCCCCCCGATTTTTTCTAGAACTATTTATCTTGGCCAGGCTAGCAAGTTGCAAGATGTAAATATAAATATATAAAAAAACAACAGTTATACCTTTAATAACATTACTTCTCTGCGAAGAGCTTCAGTATCTTTATTTTTGTTTTCCATACCTTCACAACAATTTAACCTCGAATGTATTCCAATATTTCACTGTATTACTTCAACTTTGACAGATCGCAGGAAGTTATTATGGCTTGAGAAGCAGCTAACGACATCTGATGATAATTTTCGCCACCAAGAGAATTGACATTTGATATTTCGTTTTTGCAGAAAAAGAGGGAAGAAAAATTTTTTCATTAACTTATTTCGCTTTCATTGCGAGTAATGAAAAACCATCTATCGCTTTTATAAATTTCGGAATCAGATCTGAGTTTGAAAATTAACATTACATATCATCATCATCAGGCGCAGATCCTCAATGGACTACAATCCATTGAGGATCTGGGCTTCCTAATGTTCCTAGGAGTTTTTGCCACTGTCCTCCATCTTCATAGGCAGTTCTCCAAACGTGAACGCCAAGTGTATCCTCCATAACATTGTTGCCCTATTTTCTTTAAGGTCTTCCCCATGAGGTTATCGATGGAGTGCTTTAATAACTAGGTACAGTAGCCGGCAAACATCTTGAAATTCTACGGCGTAGTGGGGAAAGTTTGCACATCTACCTTTCCACCAATGAGACCCAAATTTCGTCTTCTGCGCATTCCCCCACTACACCAAAGAATTTCAAGACATTTGCCGGCAACTGTACCATGGAGGAGGTTTTCTGCGGGCATATCTAGCCCAGCACAATCCACCGATCTTTAGTGTAGCCACAACATCTGGTTTGTCAAATAAAACTTGCAGTTCAGGATTCAATTTCAATTTCAATTTCAATTTTTATTTATTACATAATATGTACATTACAAACATTCTGTTCAATGCATACATATTATTAACTTACATCTAAAAATATACATATACACATATACATACACATCCATATACACATATACATAAACACATATGTATACATACAATTAGAAGTGACCTGTATAATCTGGTCAAAGGTGTAGGAGAATCCCGCTTCGGAAAACCCCCTCAGACACATGGAATATATCAATATCCAAAGCGATCTTGTTCAGCATAGCTGTAGCTTTTCCAACAGGCATAACCATCGGCAGGTTGGTCCTGTATATTGGAATGTGAAACAATCTATGCTGACGATGTCTAAGGTAATTATCAGGAACATACAAACCAATGCTCTGCATAATTTCAGGATTGTCGATCATACCGCGCAACAATCGATAAAAGTGTGTAATCAAATACACATTCCTTCTAGTCTCTAAACTACTCATTCACTGGTTCTCCATTTCTGTACCTCCAAAAATATTTTCAGACTATCTTCCTATTCCAGATATTTCATGTTTTTTTTCCACCAGTTTTAAGGCCCACGTTTTGCTACCATATAATACGTTGGTCTGTGAATAGTTCATTGTTGACAAAACTTGAGGGCAAATCTCATTAAGCTCATAATATTAACACAAACTTCTTGCCTCATAATACTCGCGCTTTTAGGCATTTGTATACAACTGCAAATGAAGAAACCTTTATATGGCAAAGATCGAATCGGACACTGCATGCATTGATAATGTTTTCATAATAAACACGAGAAATGTTTTTATTTTTATTTTATATTTCTCTTGCCATGGTGAATTTTAAAAGTGATGTCCATATAAGTGCTAGGTAAAATGTAAATACCAAAAGTATTGTTGGCTACAAACCTTCTATACACCTTTCTAACGTGCATCACATTAGTATATAGTTACGCCACTGGCTATGCCATACAGAGACCACCAAAATATTTAGACATGAACTAAAATAGATTTGTCAGTACAAGGTCTGATTTCAATACGTTTGAATGGTTTAAAAAATTACTACCTAGGAGCTTTTAAATTTTGAAACAATTGTGAAAAGGTCAAACTAAATTTTCTTAAAAAGTACAATGTCTTGGTTAATAATTACGCTTTATTACAAAAAGATGTTTTGACTTGAAGAGATTCGT
>JADDOH010024288.1:0-68716 GCA_016648135.1 Agrypnia vestita
GTAATGCTTTGAGAATGTTAGGATTTGTTCTGCGTACTGCCAGGGTTTTCGAGAATACCCGCGTACTCAGAACTCTTTACAACTCCTTGGTGCGGAGTAGACTCGAGAGTGGCTCGATGATCTTGGGGCCACATGAGGGCAAGTACTCTCTTATGGTTGAGAAAGTCCAAAAGAAGTTTCTGAGATATCTCTACATGAGAGAGTACGGGCATTATCCTTGGCTTTACCCAACCGAGTTTCTCCAGGGTATGCTTGGCTACAATAGTTTAGAGACTAGAAGGAATGTGTATTTGATTACACATTTTTATCGATTGTTACGCGGTATGATCGATAATCCTCAAATTATGCAGAGCATTGGTTTGTATGTTCCTGACAATTACACTAGACATCGTCAGCATAGATTGTTTCACATTCCAATACACAGGACCAACCTGCCGATGGTTATGCCTGTTGGAAGAGCCACAGCTATGCTGAACAAAATCGCTTTGGGTATTGATATATTCCATGTGTCTGAGGGAGTTTTCCGAAGCGGGATTCTCCTACACCTTTGACCAGATTTATGTTATTTTTAATTTATTAAATATTTTCATTTTTGATATATACTTCTAATATGTATGCCTTAAACATTCTGTTTGTCATGTACATATTATCATGAAATAAATTGAATTGAATTGAATTGAATTGAATTGAATTGAATTGAACATTTTAGACTCATAACGTAGTCAGGAATCTACCTGACAAGTTTCTGCTGCTAGCTCTGGTACATCCTGTATATACATATGTAGGTATATTACATACGCGCGGTTTCTTTGTTGTTCTGTTTCCATGACAATTTTCCTCTTCTCGCCTGACAAACTACCGACCCCTGGCAATCAATTCCTAGGCAATCAATACAACTCTGTTGATAGCACTATACACATACACATGCAAAACAAACCTACTTATCTTCTATTTTATAGTTTATCTACATATTACTTTATTTATCTTACTAATATTCTTTCATTTTTTTATTCTCTTATGTACTTATCACTTACCAGCCGTACACCTGTGAAAAATTGGGAGTGCCACGGTTGCGTGTTACCTATCTGAACCATCGCGTGTCACGCTCTAACTATCTTTAGTTTTAATTTCACCAAGTTACAAATGTGTGAACCGACTGACAGACAGAAAACGAAATTATTATATTTAGATTATTATAATTTCCTGCTTATGTACTTAGATAGCTATGCTATTTGAATACTTTACGTTTCACATTGTGTAAAAGCCTAACTCAGGGCGTCTACCATTACATAAATAAATAAATAAATAACATAGGTCTATAATAAGTCTAAATTACTTGTGCTTGAAAGTCCCAATAGGAATGGATCAATTTTTATCTTCTGTCACACTACCCCAGCAACAATATTCTCCCACTTTGCATTTGATGTCTTATTGGTGGTTTAGTACAGTCTACAGTAAAATCAAATTTTACAACGATTGGCCGAGACCAAGGCTTAAAGTGATCACTTTACACAATGTAACGTTTGCCATTTCCACACATGATTTATCCACATGGTCCATCAAATTTTTGGAAGTTGTATGTATGTATACAGGGTTATTTGGAAAACATTAATAGCCTCTCAGGACTATATTCGTGCTTTGATTATGAGTCGAAAATGTTCACGCTATCATGACCTAATATCAATAGTTATGGAGGTATGCGACATCAAATTTTGCATTTTTTTCTCAATATTTCTGACTTATTTTTTTGTAAAACGTTGGACTATCATTACAGTAACTTATATCAAATATGAAAAATTCATACACTTGAATACAAGTCAAATAAAATAATAAAAACCTTCGAAATCCAATAGAAAAATTTTCAGGGTTTTTTTCATTTTATTTGACTTGTATTGAAATGAATGAATTTTTCTTAATCGATATAAGTTACTTTACTGATAGTCCAACATTTTACAAAAATTTTGAATACAAGTCAAATAAAATAATAAAAACCTTCGAAATCCAATAGAAAAATTTTCAGGGTTTTTATCATTTTATTTGACTTGTATTGAAATGAATGAATTTTTCTTAATCGATATAAGTTACTTTACTGATAGTCCAACATTTTACAAAAAATAAGTCAGAAATATTGAATTTGATGTCGCATATCTGCATAACTCATGATAGCTTGAACATTTTCGACTCACGATCAAGGCAGGAATATAGTCCTGCGAGGTTATTAATGTTTTCCAAATAACGCTGTATTTAAAAGTTTTATTACCTGTTTAATATGTATGTTGTAATAATCATCAGCGCGACCGGCATCCAAAGCTTTTTCATTCCCTTAATTAACCACAGATGTCACTAATTAGATGTCTATTTTTGATTGGAAATGAATGATCAGAAAAGCCTACTTGCAGGTCCGCTCCAAAAGTTGACGTCGGCGCACCTGGCTGCGTGTGCGGGGCACGTGTCCGCGGCCGCCCGCAGCGCGAGCGCCAGCAGGCACAGCGACAGCACCGGGAGGCGCTCCATGGCGGCTCCAGATCCAAGAACAGACTGCCAGTCTCTCGTCGTCGGAAGAAATTTCGATTATTCGCGACACTTTCAAACGACAGCTTCCGCGTAGAAAAAATACTGTGGCGCCCACTCGACTTTCTCACACGGTTTTATTACAACAAAGACTAACTGATCTTTTAAAATGCGTCGTTGACAGTCCTCCGAACGTAATTCCAGTTTCATCTTTTTTTTAATGTCTATACTATAGGATTAATTAACCAACGAATACTACTTTCACGAATACGAATAATTCAACAAGAAGATTACAACTAAGAGATTTAATAATTGAAATTTACCACCGGCAAATTTTTGTTCAAAAAGCACAACATTTCTTTTATCCGTTTGTACATTCCCAGCGGTCGAAAAATAAATATCACTTTTTTCGCGCTAAGGAGAGGTCATGTTGTTAGATTTAATTGGAAATTATTTTATAAGAGTTAACACTTTTACACACAACGGAAATGAAATAGAACGAACAATACGTATTACAAAACAAAAACTACATTAAATGAGCACCTAACCTTATTAATAATCTATCTAAAGTAATTGAAAGAACTCATGTTATGCTGTGAAACAAGTAACAATTGACAACTAAATCCGTTCATTCACTGTTAGGGGAATCCCCGATAATAGAGTGTGTAGGTGTGTTCGGATACACGGTGCACAGCCAAACCGTCGTTGCGTTCAGTATAAATAGTTTTTTTTTAATATTCGTGATGATATTCGGCGAATACGAATACGAATATTCGTATTCGTTGCATCACTAGAATTAACACTAGGTATTATTACATTTTTTAATGATTAATTATTTTAATTTTTTATATCAATATTCTTGTATGTACACTGGAAGAGCACTGTCTGCTATAATACAGTAAAATTAGCGTAGCAGGCAGGGCGTTAAATAATGTAGTGTTTACTTTTCTGTCAAGATTTATTTATTTTTGTAAACACTAAAAAATGTTGTCATCTATAAATGTGTAAACAAAAAAAAAAATTAAAATTGCTGAGGAATCGGCGTTCATTATACCTACATTTGAACAAACAAATTTATATATTGCCACGGGTCGTGGCTGTGGGAAGCAAATGAAAACACTGTAAATTAATTATTTTAATAAATTCACAAAGTCACTGGACACAAATTTAATTCTGACATTATTCTTTAATTCACACAATTTCGCAATCAATCACTTGTGTATATAAAACTTTATTATCATTACAGTAACTAATATCGATTTTGAAAAATTCATTCGCTTTAATACAAGTCAAAAAAATATTTTATCATTTTATTTGAGTTTATTGTAATGATACTTCAACTTTTTGCAAAAAATAAGTCAGAAATATTGGAAAAAATATGCAAGCTTGTGTTTGCTTGAAAATGTTTGACTCATTATGAAGGCAGGGATCCACTTGTAAAATTTTTGCTACTAGCTATGAGACACGGTATGGTGGCCCGAAAAAATATGCAGGCTGTACCAGAGCTAGCAGCAGATTCTTCCACTAAACCTCATTCGCTTGTCGAATAAAATGATAAAAACTTTGAAAATTGAAAAAAAAATCGTCTTATTTAAGTTGTATGGAAGAAAATGAATTTTTTAAATCGATATAAATTACTGTAATGATAGTTCAACTTTTTTGGAAAAAATAAGTCAGAAATATCGTATCATATTACCACAACTATTGATATTAGTTCATGGTTGCTCGAACATTTTAGACTCGTAACATTATCAGGAATCTACCGGACAAGTTTCTGCTGCTAGCTCTGGTACACCCTGTATAATATTATAATTTTCACTAAAACTTAAAAGAAAACGATTATTTATAAAGCTTCAAAGCGTCTGGCGGAATAAATTAGGTTTGTTATTTTTACGTTTTTCTTGCACATCTCTCATCTGCCAAAATCCTCAAGAGAAATCCGAGAAGAGAATATCCAAACCTACTATAGATGTATTTCAGGTTTGATACTATAACGGAAGTCTTTTAGGCCCGAATACAAAGTCAATTATTTATGATTTAAAAGTTTATGACTTAGGCCCGGTTGTTTCAAGTTCGATCAAAGTAAGCGGTCGATAAAAGCATAGATTTTTACGAAAACGGATCGTCTGATTGGTGGAGAACGTAAAAATCTATGCTTTTAAAGAACGCTTACTTTAATCCAACTTGAAACAACCGGCCCTTATAAGTGTAAATTTGTTCTCTTAATCTAATTAGACTATGGCCTGAGTACAGAATGTAACTGCATAGGAAGCCGTACAAGAAAGCTATCGATATCGAGTCACGGTTCCGCTTCGCTGCAAGCGATTTTCTCCAAAGCGAATATTGGCCCAATATTTCGCAAGCAGACTGTCATTATGCAAGTGAAATTATTACAAGTGACAATTGCTTCTCGATATTTCGCAACAACCGATGCAAAACTGGAAGACTGCCTAAGCGAAAAGGGAGCAAATGACAACCGAAAATGTAATTAATATACGCAGGTGTTTAAAACATGATTTTCACTGAAGAACACATCAAAGTAATATCCAATGGGAGGTAATCTGGAAAGCTCGAAGTAGATGGCGCTGGTGTAGTTGGCGGTCATGCGAGCTGTCAAATTGCGAACTGTAGTTTGTATTTTACACAGGATTTGATAGCTACAAGCACTTCTGGTTTGTATTTAATGTCTTAGGGCCTACAGTAAATCATCTCGTGTATTATCCATCACAATATACAATGAGCGTCCGTATCTTAACTCCTGAACTCCTGACAATGAATTTTTACTGACCATTTTCTAAGTAAGGCGTAATATGATTCAGATTTCAGAAGATATACTAGCTCCTAAAGATGCAGCCTCGATGCTCAATGAAAATTTGATCAAGTAGAATGCACATAGAAAGGATTATTGGGTTGTCCAAAACACAGAATTCTTAGTCATTTATCGAGTAGTTTAGTCCGTTTGGGAAGTAGAATAATTTTCGTGTATTTTATGCTGTTATTTTCGTTCTAACATGGATAATGGTAAAAATTAATAAAATAATTGTGTAAATAACTTAACTTTTATTTTTCTATATCTCTATATCTACAATACACTTTATTATATTTATACAGTGGAACCACTCATAACGAGCAAAACATTCTTTTTAAATATGGCTCCCTTAACAAGCGACTTTTTTGAAATGTTTCCTTTATTTTATATTTTTTAGGTTTAAAATTACAATTACAACTTTAAATATCTTATTAAATATAATGACATATTCAAAAAACATAGCTATTTCATTTGAAAACATTAAAAACGGTTACGAAGTACCTACCTACCTAAATAATCATTTTTCTCAAAGTTAATGACCACTGTTTACGCATGTTTCTTCCGGCAACCCTTCAATAAGGGAGGATGAGAAATGCAAAAAAACATTATTTTAACAGCCATTTTTCAAAATTAATTATCTCTAAATCCACAAAAATAAAGCAAAACTTAATATGTCTGTATAAAACGCACGAGCTGTCAAAAAGAGTTGACCCCCAACTACACCAGCGCCGCCACGCGGGATAAATGGCGGACATCCCTCCCATTGAAATATCGTTTTCAGGTTTCGGGAAAAAAGTAAATGTCTACCGAGGCCTTATATAGATTATTGTAAATAATTAAAACAAATCCAATTTATTTGAGCTGAAAACATTAAAAACTACTTAATATGGCGCGTTTGAATGACGCTTTCTATTGAATTATTCTGCAATTGAATATCGCAATATAATAAAATTAGTAAATTATACCGGTATTTAAATAAACGTTTCTTGATATTAAAGTCCAAATTAAAGCACTATTCTCAGCATTAGGTGTCTCGGAGGTGGTAGCAAAAACACCGGGGGTGTCTTCTTCATTTAATTTCCAATGGAAAATATTCTCTACACTTTAGGTGAAATGTCGACAGTTACGGAGACAGACGACATCAAAGTTTGCATTTTTTTTTTTAATATTTTGGAGCTAGTTTCAGCAAAACGTTTCAGTATCATTTAAGTAACCTAATTGAATTATTGAAAATTTATTCGCTTTGTTACAAGTCATATAAAATGATTCAAACCTTGCAGAAAATTGAAGAATATTTTTTGACATTTTATTTAACTTGTATTAAAGGGGATACATTTTTAATATTCCATATAAGATACTGTAGGGATACTCCAACATTTTACTGAAAATAAGTCAGAAATATTTTTAAAAATGAAAACTTTGATGTCGCATATGTCCGTAACTGTCAACATTTCACACAAAGTGTAAAGAATGTTTTCTATTCAAAATTGAATGAAGAAAACTCCCCCGAAGTTTTTGCTACTATCTGTGAGTCACCATGTATTATAATATAGCTTGATTAATGATGTTCCCATTAGGGATAAAATCCAGTATTGTGTTCTTGAAAAATTTCAACATACTCAAAGTATTCTGAATTTTATATAAAGGGTGTCTCATAGCTAGTAGCAAAAACTTTGCAGGTGGGTTCCTGCCTTGATAATGAGTCGAAAACGTTCCAGCAACCATCACCTAATGTCAATATTTTAATGGAGATATGCAACATCAAAGTTTGCATTTTTTCAATATTTCTAAATTATTTTTTGCAAAAAGTTGAACATTTTCAGCTGAAAAGTTTTTTTTAAGCCGTGAATTCAAACGAAATTACGGATCATTCACGAAGTTACGGGGACAGACAGTCATACAGACAGACGGATGGATGGACAGAACGAAATTATGTTATTTTTTATTCTTAAATTAGGTACCTAATACAATAATTTTTATATTTTCTAATCTACAGAGTGATTAGTAAAACATAAATAACCTCGCAGGACTATACTCTTGCCTTGATTATGAGTCCAAAATGTTCAAGCAACCATGACCTAATATCAATAGTTATGGAGATATGCGACAACAAAATTTGATTTTTTTTTCAATAGTTCTGACTTATTTTTTGACGTTGGCCTATCATTACAGTAACTTATATCGATTACGAAAAATTCATTCGTTTCAATACAAGTTAAATAAAATGATAAAAACACTGCAGAAATTCCAATTGGCATTTAAAGTTTTTTATTTTTTTATTTGACTTGTATTAAAGGCAATAAATTTTTCATATTCGATATAAGTTAGGTACTGTAATGATATTCCAACGTTGTACAAAAAAATAAGTCAGAAATATTGAGAAAAAAATGCAAAATTTGATGTCGCATACCTCCATAACTATTGATATTAGGTCATGATAGCGTGAACATTTTCGACTCATAATCAAAGCAGGAATATAGTCCTGAGAGGCTATTAATGTTTTCCAAATAACCCTGTATACATACATACAACTTCCAAAAATTTGATGGACCATGTGGATAAATCATGTGTGGAAATGGCAAACGTTACATTGTGTAAAGTGATCACTTTAAGCCTTGGTCTTCAGAAATATTGAAAAAAATGCAAACAAATCTCCCTTACTTACTATTGATAGTCATGGTCATGGATGCTTGAACATTTTCGACTCATAATTAGGGCAGGAATATAGTCCTGCGAAGTAATTAATATTTTAGAAATAACCCTGTATTATTTTATCCCACTGTACATGATAGAAGTTTGCGATCTTTTTTCTTTCCGTACCTAACTACAATTTTTTTTTCTTAATAATTCAAAGGTATTGTTGTGTCCATTAATAATTTTATACATATATAAATAGAAGTAGGTACATTAAATTTAATTATTTGTCTGAATGTCATTATTTGTAAGCTTTCCATGTGATTGATTTTTGTGTATCGATTTCTTTTTAGTATAATTCTTAATGCTTTATTTTGGAATATTGTTAATTGTTTCAATTCTTCTTCACTAGCCAAAAATAGTTATATTGCTACCGGTTGATTTATAAGCATGCCACTGTCATTCACCATAGAGAAGGGGTATCTTTGGAGCATGTGTGAACAGGCTTGCTTATTATGAGCATGCTTATGTCATTCGCGGGCTTCGCGGCTAGTATTATCAATGCGGTCTCCCCAGTCCGCGACAGATGAAACAAATATAGCGCGTTGGGGAGATGATAAAACATTACTTTTCGTGACTTATTATAGGAATCACGAATGTCTGTGGAATACTCGGTCACCGTTGTGTAAAAATAATATAGCGAGAAATAATGTTTATGAAACTTTATTAATAGACATGAATGATTCAAATCTTACTATAAAAATTATAAAAACTAAAATCAAAAATGTGCGGATGGAAACTCGGGAACTTTTTTGATTTATTGGCTCACTTGAATTTTCTATTTCAGTTTGCAAAGTTTCCATTTTGAACAAGAGCGTCTCTATTCTATGACAAGAGCATGCCCCTAATAAGCGTGTGTGTTTGATTATTAGCTTTGGGCATGCTTATTTATGAGCATGCCACTAATAAGCATGCCAGTAATGAGCAAGTGTGTGCAGTTTTTAGGGCATGCTTATTAGTGGCATGCTCATTATCATGCCACTAAATAAACATGTGTTTCTGTACCTTTAAGTCTCCGAATAGTTTGTTCTGTATTCTGAGCATTAGGTATACCTACATATATATTTTTGCACGTATTTGATAATGTTTATGTTTGATAATGTATCAATAATAATAATATTTACGTGTATAAACACCAACACAACGAAACAATGTACCTCGTACGCATTGTCTTTCTTCAATGGAAATAATTCTACAGAAGGATTTTGGTTCCTCGCGGCAGTTCTTCTTACATTTTTGTGGTTACCTTCCACGGTAACTAAATGCCCCTTCAATCTGTCTGTCGCATGTTTTGTGTTTTGCTGTCAGATTGTAACGGAACGGGAAAATGACAGTTTTGCATTCTGTGCAGTAGGTACTTTTGGTCTATATTCTGTGGTAGGTACCTACTTCATAGTAACTTGGCGGAGACAGTTTAACCTTCGAGTACCGGTAGATCGAAAACAGTATCGGTGGTCGAATCGGGGTATAAAGTGACCTCAGCCAAATTTGCGTTTTAATGAAGTACCTGTGTTTGTTTGAAAATGTTTTATAATATTATTAATTAATATGGCAGTTACTTAATTTGTAGTACAACATGATTATTTTAATTTAAACTAAGTTAATTGAACTTTGTAATGCACATACTTTGTGTTAATTTTATCACTATTATAGTTTAGAGGGGAGCAATTCCTCTCATCATCGAGTATAATTTTTAACTAACCTAAATACAGAAATGATATCATCTTATTTGAGTAGAGTAACGGGTAAGATGCTGAGACATGTGTGGGAATATGATGTTGTTTATGAGTGTTTTCTCCAAATTAAAATTCTTTTGGATTTCAACGGTTTCCAAACTGTTGATTATCAATCCTTTATGAGAAACCGAGTGCATTAGTTTTAGTCTATGATTCTCAAAAGAATAGTGGGTAAGTATTAATTATATGGTTGGCGAATTCTGAGAACTTGTTTTCCTTAAACAACGACGATATTCCTTTATTCTTATATTTGGGTTTCTTGTGGTTTGGCGTATGTATCACAATCTCCACGAGTTATTTCGTATATCCCACTCTTTTCTAATGAATTACTTTTGAGTTTTGAATTAGTAAGGATTTTACCGATGTTATTAGTATAAAACGCGAGTTTTATATGTACCGAAAAAATGGTTAGTAATTTTATCGAAAATTGAGCCAAGATATATTTTCAGCTAATAACCATTTTCAGTAGAGTTACTTTTAAGCTCGAGTTGTCTTATGTTATATTTTTATTATTTTTTTTAAATTTTATCATTTTATCGATTAGCCTACAATCATATCTATAGTTATTTTTCCAAAACTGTTCATTATCATGTTAGAATGTTACATTTTAGACATTTAAACTCGCGCATACTAAATATGCACTAATAAAACCGATCCGCGATCTCTTGCTACTAACATATTTAAGATTAACGCCTTTCAACTTATATTGTATCTTGATTATTTCTTGAAGCATTTCCTTAAAAAAATATCATCAAATATATTGTTATAACATCAAAAAATTATAACCCCGAAACACTATTTTAGTTTTCATGCAATAGAGTATCTTTGGTACACTTAATCTCGTATATTTTCAAATAAAAACCAAATATTTTATTTACAAATTGATTAATACAGTTTGAAGAAGAAGTGGTGCTATTCACACATTATTATTTTTCGACAAGTTGTTAAATATATCGTTTTAAAAAAGACATAAATTAAACGTTGTGTTTCCTATATTCCAGTGTCCACAAAACCATTAAAATATCGATTAATTTAATTTAATTTTACATGCGTACTAAGAAAATTTCACTGTCATTAATATAAAAATATTCAAAAAATTATACCTCATACTCAAGAAGTCGAATTAATTAAATCGTATAGTCTGTTATGGCCGTGCGCGGCACCCCCGCGCCCAGCGCGCCGCGCACGGCCATATGCAAATTTTTGCCAGTCAATCCTGACTGGCAAAAAGTGACGTAAGCATGAAAATGGTCTCCTTTAGCCTGAAAACATTATTCAGAATCTACATGTGAGATAGCATCTTCCTTCCGGCCGACATTATCTACCGATTATTATTATCATTATTAATTGCCTACCTTCCCTTTTTTTCCTTTATTAGTATGTTGTCCTGTTTCTATTTCACACAGAAACCATTTTGATTTCAATTTAGCTCTCACCAGGCAGAGCTTAAGTATGTTCTAAAGAACGTAATAAGAAGTTTTAATGGTAGGTAAAACACCCATAATATGTACCACCGTCCGTTATCCAAAATATACATGTGAGAAGTGTTTGTTATCGCCTGGTTTTTTATTTTATTTTTTATTAGTTTCTATTTAGATACAAGTTAACATAGGTACCTATGTAAATAATACATATAATATAATAATAAGTATCATGTGCCGTTGTTGGTGTTTTTGTTCTTAGTAGGTACTCCTCTCTAGGGGTTCCTGCGCTGAGGTGGACTAGTTTTTTCCTATTTATTTCTTTTTTAAATTCCTATGTCGTTTAGTATAGTTTTTAATTTGTCTGCATCGTTTTCATTTAACCATACTTCTATCTTTTTTGTAACTCGTCAATCTTTTCAATATTTTTCAAAGTTGGAGGAAGGATGTTGTGGAGCTTTGCAAAATAAATATGACTTCTTTGACCAAAAGTGGTGGTAGTTTGATGTCGATTATGATCAATTTACAGGATTACAAGGAGCTTCCAAGTAAATGGCACTATTTCTCGGAACTAAAGTGCGTTCTATCTCTTTTCTATAAAACCTTGTAAATGTGTTTCCACATTGCCAATTGTCTCTCTCTAAAATATCTTGTGTTGGGAATATTAGTAGGTCGATGAAATGAAAGAGCGATATGCTGTTACTGTTTATTTCTTCCCGGAGATAGGCCCCGGAAGCAAGTTAAAGTGTACAAGAAATATTTTATGTAATGACGAATAAAGAAATATATGACGCGCGGAAGTCTGCCCGATCTTATGGCAGAAGCCCGACTGGTGTGGTGTCGCCAAGTCCCTAGCTCGACCCTTTTGTTTATATCGCGGAGATTTTTATTATGTTAATATAAACAAAACTCTGGGTCGGGCGATAGGTACATGGCACAGGGTTGAACAGGTACCGCTACACTTGTACAAAGCATGTGTCAATCCAACTTATTGTTGCTACTGTGGACTAGCATTGCTTGCCGGGGCATTGATTCCTGCTTCTTTCAGAACAGATCTAACCCACCCTGTGATCACTGCAGCTGATGGCGATCTTGCCGGGCCGGAAGTAGATACAAAGAGATTTGAGCTGTTACCTACTTGTATTCTAAGGTCTTTTGATAATTCAGACTTTTTTCACCCAGTATACAAAATCCGGTGCTACCTGAGAGAAAGATTTGTGAGAGATTAGTGAATATATGTATACGAATATGTGTGTAGAATTGCTAAAAATGAGAAAAATATTGGTCATCATTAACAACAGCATAAAGATGCGTAAGTTAAGTTAAAATCACCAATCTGTCGAATCCAGCGCACTACGCACTACACTCTGTGCTCCATGCACAGCGCTCCCCACACCACTCCCCCTTACAAGACATGTATTGACAAATTAACGTCAGTTTATAAATAAAATAATTGAAACTTTTAACATTTGATGTAAAATTGTCATTTTAAATTTTGTTGTAAATTGCAGTCATTTGAGTACATTTATTGTCCCGAAGAATGGAGCATCACTCCCTAAACGTGTTGAATTGTTTCAACAAAATTTACGTGTGGTTAAAAGAAAGTTTTAATTATTTTATTTATAAAATTGTGCCACAAAGGGAATTTGAGAAATTTTAATAAAGAAGTAACGTTAGTTTCCTCGAGAAAACATTTTATTTCGTTGCATCCGGTAAATATGTACACGCTTATACACTGTAATTATTTTATTGAATACAGTAAACCCCCGTTCATCGTGACCCCGGCGAGTGCGGATTCGTTATATCGCGATCTTTTTTGTCTAGGCACTTGTCTGGTCTTGACATGTACCAAGAATTGTCAAAATGAATGGTGACACATGTGTGCTACCTTATTTCTCGCTCACTCTCACGCTGCACATGCACAAACATTGCATATGTAAAATTACAAGCGTGAGTGAGACAAAAGAACGTCGGTACCTGGTCCCTAGTAGGGTTGAGTCAGCGCATTTGAGTTTATCAGTGTTAAAGCTTAGCTGCAATTTCAAATGCATCCTAATCAAATTAACTACATATTTTCCAAAAGTCAATTCAATTTGTCAAAAAGACAATGTGAAGAATCAGTTAAGAAAACTCGCAATGTAGTGATTTTAGAAAAGAATCTAAAAATTATCGAAAGTTACAAATTACAGTTGCGGGAAGGGATTTCAAATTGGCTGAGTCTACAGTGTGATCAACTGTGCAACAAAACGACAAGATTAAAAAGACTGGTGAGAGTGTTACTCCAATTACAGCGACGAAAGTCTCACGAACCAGAAGTTTTTTGATGACAGAAATATAAAATTTATTAAGAAAATGGATAGAGGACCTAAATCAAAACCACATGCCCAAATCATAATTAATAAATCACATAGTCTTTGGGATCATTTAGAATCTCAACATGGAGGAGAATAAGTTTTTAAAGCAAGCAAAGGTTGGTTTGATCGGTTTAGAAAACGATCAAACTTGCATAGCCTTAAAATGATTGGCGAATCAGCTAGTGCAGATGTAGAATCAGTTGAAAAATATCCAATGGAATTCCGTGAAATTGTGGAAAGGGGAAATTATCCACAAAATTTAATTTTTAATGTGGATGAGACGGGACACTATTGGAAAAGAATACCAACACGTACATTTATTTCCGTAGACGAAAAGACTACTTCTGGATTTAAAGCGTTCAAGCATCGCCTAACGCTTCTTCTAGTTGGAAACGCATCACGCAGGACTGTCGTACGCTTTGGAAAATGACGTCTCCGAATCTGTTCCCGTGCGAAAATTATGTGTTAAAACCATTGAAAAGACCCTTTCTCTTCACAATCAATGCATGGAGTTGTTAGAAGAGAACGATGAAGATTACGAGCGAGTGAGTGCTGTGAAATGCGGCTGTAATGCATTAATTACTTGACAGTTATCGGCAAATTTTGTACAATAAACGTAGAGAAGCCAAAAAAGGGAATCAAAATTCCTTTTTGCAACGCGGAACAAAATGAATGAATTATTAATTATTTAACGTAAACCATTTTGCGTTATTACTATTGTTTTCTTATTAATAATGTGTTTTTCGAATATTACGATGTTTTTTTCAAAATCCCCCGTTGATCGCTAAATTTCGCTTATCGCGACCGTGTCCAGAACGTATCCCCCGCGATGAACGGGGGTTACCTGTACATAAATATATATGAAATCTGTTTTTAGTATACTTACAGAGGTATTTAGTATATGTCAGTTTAACCTTATTTTACAGCACCTGAGAGGAGTGGTGGGAATATTGAATACTAGCTGGTCATACCCGGCGTTGCACAGGTTAAGGATTAAGTAAAAAATAAGTTTGTGAGGGAAAACAAAGGGTCCCTGTTCTCTAAAAAACAATGTTTCCATCTAATGTTAACATAAGTTATTGTAACATAACTGTAATACTAAGATATATGGTATCACAGACTTTTTTGTAGATATTAATGTCCTCTATAAAACTGTAGTACATTACTTTGCTCCATTGGCAATAATTTCCGCAGCGTACGCAATATAAGGTTTTTTTTTCGTAATTTTTTCACACGTTTGGTTACATTATCGAAGTTTTCATAACACTCCCTAACATTTTTGAAAATATTCTATAGCCTATGTTCATCAGGGATAATGTAGGATTCTAAATGTGAAAGAATTTTTCAAATCGGTCCAGTAGTTTCGGAGCCTATTCAATTCAAACACACAATCAAATCTTTCCTCTTTATAATATTAGTATAGACAAATTAAATACTTGATATTACATATTACACATCTCCGAATTCAGAAATAAGTTTAATTTATTATTCTAAATTATATGTATAGCACAATTTTTATCTCATGTGCGATGAAATGGGAATATGAATGAAGCACGAAATGAAGCGAACCAAAGAAATGGAAAAATGAAATTTAAACATAAAATTGTGGATCAATATCTCAGTTTGATCTAAATGTCAGATGCTACTTTGTTATTTCAAAGTCCTCGAATATAAGGAAATGATTTATTCTTAATCTAACTAAGCAGTTTTGCTATTCCTGCATCTTGACAGTTATTGTATAACATTGTAATGCGGCCAATTTTGACAGGTTTGAAATGAATGAATTCAATAAATTAGAAAGCTCATTATTCATAATTGTGAATAACTTGACGTTTGTTTACTTTTTAGATCTTTCTGATTGATTGAATTCATTAATTTCAAATCCGTCAAACTTAAAACGTCAAAATCGGCGGCATCACAATGTTACACATAACCGTCAAGATGCAGAAATAGCAATATTGCTTGGTTCAGAATACGGCCGATTATAGATGTCTCATAGAGATGAAGCTCCTTTTTTATGTGGGAAAATAGATATGAATGTCTTTTTGGGTGTTTGTAGGGCTTACAACCTATCGTACGGCTGGCTTAAGTGATCACTTTGTTTTAATTAAATATAATTCTTCAAAACTTAATACTGAACATATTGAATACTGAGTACTGACCATTGCTCCAGGACATAACAAAAAAGTTAAAAAATATTCTAAATATTACAATGTAAAAATGACTTATTATTGTACACTGTTGAATTTTATACATTATTTTAAGTTAACATACACGGCCATAAAGCCATTTAAAGTACACTTTATAAATAGATAATTAATACACAGAAAAAAGAAAGTAAAAGGAAAGAAAATGTTGGTTAACAGAACATATAAAAGATTAAAACAGTGTAAAAGTATACACCACATAGAAAAATATAATAAGTAATCAAGTTTGCAGTACAGTAAAATACTATTAATTCGAACCTCGATAATTTGAAATTTTTCTAACCTAAAACTTCCGAATTTCGTGGTAGATCAATCCCTGTAATTCATTATTAGAAATAATTTTTATCCCCTTGCACCATAAATCTATATATTTAAGTTCAATTAATTCGATTTTTTTAAATTTGACAACATTGAAAAAAATATTAGGATTTTATTCACACGTGAGAACACCAAATATGTCAATAGTGGGGTGGGTACTTCACATCATAGATAAGATAACCTTCTCATAGATAAGATATTTAGTATAAATGTCGCGATCTTTGTATTAAACAGGTTACAGCTACTAGCTGTAACTGTTTAATACTTGGATACTGCATGTGTGATGATTAAAAATCAAATATGAATGTATGCAAATAAAGTGTATCCAAGCATGTATTCAAACAGTTTTTCAATTTACTTGTTTCTTATCTATTACTCTTATGTACTTATGATTTAACAACCGGCTCTTATCGGATCAAAAGATCCGTGTGCTAATTTTAGATATTTCATTTCTAAATACATACATGACCTCCTTTTCTGTATTAGACCAGCGTGCACTGGGAAAAGTTGCATGTCAGTCATGACGGAAGAGATCTATGGAAATAGACATGACATGGCAATTTTTTTTTTCAAAAATTTTCCTTTAAAATAATCATTTATATGTAAATGAAAAATGAAATAATTTAAGCACCCTCTCGTGAACAATCACCAAATTTACACCTAAATTCCTAAGGTGGTGGGACCTCTTAGGCCCAAATTCAGAGTCAATAGTTAGATGATTTGAAGGTTAAGATATGCCTTAACCGGTCGGGTGCCAGAGACACGTATGCGAATTCGGCCTATTTTACCTGCGTTTATGGGTTTTTAAAGCTTATCATTGGTTATATCTCAACTTTTTCAATGAACGAATGAGTTCTATTTGTCAAGTAACCTCATTTGCCGCGCAAACTGGACAAAAAATCATTTGAAGTGTCGTCTTCGAACCGCGCATTAATTGTGTTATTTATCTATAAATAAAAAAGTGTTAAAATTAAGAATTTTTATGTTCTTTGATATATGTATTTAGAACGAAAATATTGAAATACAATATCTTTAGTGTTATTGCTTCCATGGTTTTATTTGATAAACATGTGCGTACATTTCTGATATTGTTACTTATTTTCATAATTAATGAATAAGTAATTATTGAAATATAAGTTAAAAGCGTAATTTCAACATTTAAATCATCTTATTATTGACTCTGAATTTGGGCCTTAATTAAAATATGTAATCATAGATAAGGATTTATAGACGCCTATTGAAAGTTTCCTGGATGGATAGAGTGACGAAGTATGAAGTCCTCCGGTGTATGGAAGAACACAGTCTTCTTCTCTGCTGCTGATAGATCGCAGCACTGAGAAGTGCTGCGATCTATCAAGACAAGAAAGCTGGAGTATCCCGGACGTATTATGAGAGGACCAAAATATAGTCTAAACCAACTCATCATCCAGGGAAAATAAGTGGAAATAGAAGCGTAAGAAGAACCCGCATCTCGTGGCTGCCTAAGTTAAGGGACTGGTACAAGTGTAACTCGGCTGAGTTATTCCGTGCGGCGGTGAATAAAAACGTAAACGCATGAATGATCGCCGACCTCGGATAGGAGATGGCACCATAAAAAGAAGAATCTTGTAATATTCCTACCACAATTATTATCATATTATTGAGATTTTAATGAATCTTTATATTCTGCCGGATAAATGAGTCACTAATATCAATAGCGGGCTTTGCTATATAATTAAGATTTTACAAAAACGAGCATTAAATATTTGGTCTTGGAAAATTATCTCACAATGTTAAGATCTATCTACATTTTCATCCATACAAACTTATTACAAAACAGAACTTGCAAATGGATCATTTGTACCTGAAGAAAAAAAGGTTTTTTAATATGATTAAAATATTTAATTTTGATTTTTTTAAATATATTCAATTAAATGCATGAAATACACTTCGCTCTATGTGGGGAGGGAGGAGACGGAAGAAATGGTGAACGTAGCCATGGCGTAAAGGATCCTTAAACATGTAAGACCTGCGGCTTCCATCTCTTCCATGCTTCGCGTGGCTGGTCCGGATTCGAGGACTCTATGGCCCCTTCCGGTGAGACCGTGGATGAATTTTCACAATTTTTCTTAGATACAACTTATATTTCAAAGTACTGAACGCGTACCTTTAATATTCCGAGGTATATGATTAATTTACACTGTGGCATGGTCAGTATATACAATGGCATTTGGTTGATATATACAATGGCATATGGTTGGAATATGCGGTGACCTTAGTATCTTTTAAACTACGATCTTCTCATCTTCCTCTTTTGGAGATTCTTTAACTGAGGCAATCTATCCTATTGTACTTCCCGAGGAAGACCTTGCAGTCCGGGCAGAAGTGTTCCACATTCTGACACGGACTAAAACAGAATGGAAGCAGGCAGCAACCAAAGAAGCATCTGCAATGAGAAATGTCAAAATTTACAGCAAACGTTGAGAGAAACAATGTCAAACGTCAGGAGCATGCACAATCGATATTTATTTGATATATTACACAGGTGTAACAAAGCTAGTTGTACACAATAGTTTACATGTAGATTCCTGACTAAATTGAGTAAGAAAAGTTTAAGCAACAATTTCCTAATATCCAATAGAAATAAAAAATTATGATCATTTAATTAAGTTAGGCGGTCCAAGTGTACGTTTCTCCTGTCAAAGGCTTTTCTAAAATCAATGAAAATTCCAATGCATTTCTGAGATTTATCTAGAGATTCTAGGATAATGGTAGAAAATCTGCCAATTGCGCCTTGTATACCTTTATTTGTGTGAAGCCAAATTGGTTTTCGTTAATTAATTTGTTTTCTCCGATGTATGAAATAATCTTTATTTGACAATTTATAATTATCAACAGTATTTTGGACGGCCCTGAACTTTTTCAGATGTTCTTGTATAATATACCAAAACAAACCCATATATTAAATGTGTGTGACCAGGTGCAAATTAATTAAACATACAATTTACATGTTAATATGCTAGATAGATCCATCTAACAAAAGAATTTAGAAATGACAAAGCTATGTATTGGCTTGTGCAAAACAAATTCACAGCTTTATGTGAAAAATGAACTGCAGTGAAAAATTAATTCATATTTTTATTATAAAACATATTTTTTCAGCAAATCTGCCCCGAATTAATTAATATTATTATCGACTAAACATGTCTCTCTCGTCTAAACTCTCCCGACTTAACATTGTGTCTCTCGTGTCATTCAGACGTGTTGCAAAGCAAAGCAATTATAAAGGCCTATCGCTTAGCTAGTAGTAAAAACTATGAGAAAATCTTCTTCATTCATTTTTTTTATCAAAAATTCAAAATATCTATATTATAAATGTCTCGTAGAGACGAAACTACTTTTTTTGTATGGGAAAGTAGGCATAGAAGTCTTTTTTGGGGGTTCATAGGGCTTACAAACTATCGTATGGCTGATTTAAGTGATCATTTTACACAATGTAATGTTCACCATTTCCACCCATGATTGACCACCACATCTATTAAATTTTTGGATGTTGTATACGTATATCTTTAAGATATACACCTCATTCCATATGTGTATAATATATATTTTGATTATTGATGTTTCACTGGGGATAAAATCCAGTATTGTGTACTTGAACAATTTTAAAAACTCTAAATATTCAGGATATTTAAAAATTTATTCGCTATGATACAGGGTTTGCGTGACAAACAAAAGACAATCTAAGCAGATTTTCTCGTCAGTGCCAGAAGTAAGAAAGCCAGTAGGACCCGGAGAACACGGAAAAGGCAAACGAGAGACAGTGAACTACTAGTGGCTCTGGTAACCGACATAACGGTGTAAGAGTGGTGTCCAAGCGAAACTCTTTAGGATGGGAACAAGAAACATGGTTGATGGATGCACTGGTGCCGAATACTCACCCGAAGAACATGAGGGCGGCGCAGGAAGCCCAGCCTAGGATGTTGGGGACGATCGTGGTCTGGGTGGTCACCATGGCGTTGCAGCGGGGACACATCACGGCCGAGGGGTGGGGTCCCAGCGGCCCGATGATGAGAGGTGCTGAAGCACAAACAAGGAAGATGATATCAGAAAAAATATTTTAAATAATACATCCAAAATAAATCCACGAGACATTAGTGGAGTCTGTAAAATAAACTGTTAAGATTGGCGGGCTCCATGCATCGAGAGGAATCAAAAAATTTAGCATTAATTCAGACATGGCGGACCACGCCAGAACCGAAGGTCATCGTTTCGACAGTGATAGCGTAGATTTAATACACATTTGTAAAAAATTAAGGAAACTAGATATCTTAGAAAACTTCGCGATTAATGGAGAAGTTTACTATATTTTTCAATGCGTGGAAATGAAAATTTAAGTAAAATTGAACAAAAGTCTGAAAGTAAAATTAAGACATCTCAAAAACTAATAAATTTATAGAAAATTTTCGAAGGAAGCAAACACTTGGTGGTGATACATTATAATTTATATAAATAAAACTAACTCGGTTAAACACCACTTATATTTATTGTCAAATCCAACCGGGTTTCGCTACGACCGTAGCTTCTTCAGGGAGAATCTTAACTGCCCAACTGCCTGCAGTTAAGATTAACTTAATTGCCTGCAGTTAAGATTCTCCCTGAAGAAGCTATTCATTAATTTACTTACGAAGGCTTGTTGTGATATGCACAAAAGTTCTCGATGTAATCTCAGGTACAGCAAAGTTGGGCCCCTGGTGAGGATATCCTGAATTTTGGGCCGGATAAGCAGAATTTCGGGTCGGATATCCAGAATTCTGTGCCGGATATCCAGGATTTTGGACTGGATATCCAGGATTATGTGCCGGATATCCAGGATTTTGTGCCGGATATCCAGGATTTTGTGCCGGATGTTCGGGATTTAGGGCTGGATATCCAGGATTTTGTGGTGGCTGTCCAGGTTTCTCCACGTACACTGGAGCGTTACCCACTTGACCGACATGTTGATGCTGATGGGGATTGGTGGCTGGATGGTCTATGGATCCTGGCATCAGTCCTTGGGACACCTCATACGAAGGGGGGCTGGTTGTCAAAATTTTCTGCATGATTCCTGAAAAAAACGAAAAAATCACTTCATCGTCGTTTTGCTGAGAAATCACCAATGATATTTGTGTACCCGTCATTTTTATTCGCAACATTTTTATTTTATTTGACCTTTTATTAAAATTATAACTCTTTGATAGCGTTAGCAAATGTGCATCGTAATCCATATACAAGTACGCCACATTGGTACAAAGCTGCCGAGTCATTTTGCAATCTCAACAATCTTTTCAGCGAAGGAATGATTAGCAAAATGGCATACCGAGAATGGTTTGTTCACTTTAAAGCCGATAATACCGGCAAATAATACTTATACGACAAGCTTGGCTACAATGATTTAGAGACTAGTAGGAATGTGTATTTGATCATGCATTTTTATCGATTGTTGCACGGTATGATCGATAATACTGAAATTATGTGCAGTATTGATTTGTAAGTTCCTGATAATAACCTTAGACAGCGTCAATATAGATCGTTTCACATTGCCACATACAGGACCAAGCTGCCAATGGTGATGCCTGTTGGAAGAATATCGCTTTGGACATGGATCTGTTCCGTATCTCTGAGAGAGTTATCCCAAGCAGGGTTCTCCTACACCTTTGATATAATCATGTTGTATGTAATTTGTTTATTTATTTTAATGGTTCACAAACAATGAAAAACACACAACATGATATAGGTAATATAATTATAATTCAATTAGTTTAAATGATTTCCATCACTCAAATGTGAACACGGCTAACATAGAGATAAGGTAAAGGCTAAAACATATACAAGAAAGAACAGAAAAAAGTGATTTTATAGAGTGACGTTGAATAAAGAGACTAAACAGCTAATTTCGCAAGTTTGGTAATAGTTCTCTTATGTTGGTTACTTTTCTCCCATCACAATATGTTGTGTCGCGCATATAATATGTATTGTGCTGACCCTAACATTGATTCTGATATTCTTGCAAATACCTTATCATCGTTCAAAAACTCACTCATACCTGAATGACCTGAACCTATAGATCCATTAAATCAATTATTTATTAAATACTAATCGCACTACATTCAAACACTAAATATACATGTACATGTAAAATATACTTAAATGCACATGTAAAATATACATGTAAAATATACTTAAATGCAACAATACATGTTACTAGAGCGTGCCAAAGACACTTGTAATTGGGATAATGGGCATAGTCTTCTCTTATAATGTTTTATTATCGGAGTATCATGTACCTATTATCCTGTTAGTGTCTCTAATAAATAAAAAAAATTAGTGGAACCTGTCATGGAATATGTCAATGAGGACGTTATGGTTATTTTCTATTTTGTTGTATGACCTCAACATTCTAGATAAAGAATTCAAGTGGGCCATATTGTTATTGAAATTTAAAAGAGAAAATGTATTATATGTCCTAAGTCGGCGACTAGGAACGTTCAAAGTTATGTTTTCTACACAAAATTCTGAATCAATATTACCATGTAATATAATATACATATGTTAATTAATCATTTATAACTTTAACGATTTGAATTATTGAATTGAATTGAAAGTCAGGTTGATCTTCGGATCGTGATGACTATTTATAGGCCCTGCGGAAGAGGACGAAAGTTGCCTGTAAAAATTCATAATAAGCAAATGGCGGAAAAAATATTGTATGCTACAATTTTATTAGTAAGATGTGTGCGAATTTTCAACAAAATAGGCCACTGTTTGATATATTCTCTATTTCGGTGTCTGGTTGTCAACTACCCCCACCATAACTGTGGCCACGCCTCCGTTCAAAAAATAACCTATTTACCAAAATGGATAGTTATGGATAATTAGTATACGTCTGTCCTAATGGAGAAACAGTGATATCGAAACCCGTGGACGTAAAGTTACTCCAAGTGGTTTATAAAAAGTTTTAAATTAATTAAAATTAATAAAATAAATGATTTTTAGGACACGTCAAGGTGGTCTGACACCTTCATTAAATTTAATTAAATAACACTCAGATATAATTTAAAAATATGGTTGATCAGTAGGTGAGCAGTTCGCGATCGAACGGGTCCAAACAAACGGGTCTGGTGTACTGAACTGGAGATACAGTTCAAAAAATCGTTCAAGACTGAAGAGAGGCCGCAACTGACTCATATATTAGTGGTAATAAAATAAGGTGTCATTGGCTTAAATGCATGGACGGCAAGAACTCAGTAGAACTACAACGCGCTTTTAGTGTGACAGGTCCATTGGTATGAAACTGGCTACCCACGTCCTTTGCTTAATACTTTAAGCAAAGGACTGAAGACCACGCTGTTCTCAAAGAGCTACAAATTAACTGAATTAATAGTGCCCTTGGGATTAAATAGCGCTATGAAAAGAAACAAATTCATTATTATTCTTAAGGTCTTAGTTTTACCACTGCCGGCTCTAACCATTACGATATTTGAACTAATAAAATTGTAAGTTATGTTATTATATAAATAAACTACGAACGAGTTCAACATAGATTTTTTGTCATTAGATTACCGTAATGCTTTTCCTGATAGCCTTTTCTTGCTCCATATTTGCGTTCGTCGTTAGCGTTCTTGAACGAAGAAGCGAAGAGTGTCCTAGTGGTACAACTTTCAATCTGTTCCACAGCCACCAGAAGTTCCTGGTCATCAAAATCTGAAGATCGACTCTTCCCCGACTTGTCGACTAAGCTGGCCTCACCAGCTTTGAAGCGACTAAACCACTCTCTGCATGCCTTTTCGCTAATCGTTCCTTCGCCGAAAAGGTCGTCGAGATCGCGAAATGGCTCGAAGTGGTACAGTACAATGTGGCGCGCGTGTGAGTAGTTTTTTTAATTTCCTAACCCTATTAAAGAATTATAATATGATATATAATGTCGATTGAACGTCAAATTTTAAAAAAATGAGCGAGACGAATGAATGAATGTGTTTTTTGTTTTGAAAACGAATATCTGACAATTACGAGGTTTTTGTAAAAACATCGACACTAACACGAAATTCTAATACGCACCTAAAATCGTAATTCAAAAAACAGATCTAATTTTCAATTCTATAATCAATTATTCATCAGATTTTGAATTGATCATCTTAATGATTGGTGCTCGATTCAAGATGGTCGACAATACATTATTGACTAGCCGTACAGCCGTGAAAAATCAGGGAGGAGGCGTAAATTAATGATTCGCGTCTCAGCTAAGCCCTGCTCTTACAATGTGTAGTATATTTTTGACGGGCCGGGAAGAAACGGTGGCGGCTACGTCGCTTAGTTGCCGCGTTGCCGTCCGCACGTCCGAAGTCCGAGTCTTTCTACAGCCGTGTAATTTCGTATTTTACCCGTGATTTTCAGGATGTTACGGGACAGACAGACAACGAAATTAATATATTTAGATATTACTGGAACACTAATTTCAAGTCCATCTCGTGGTCTCGCATTTTCGCTACAAGCTGCTTCCCGCTACACGCACCCGCGCAACTTTCGTTACAATGAAAAACTTACCCTCAATGTGCCAAAAGAATATAACTTCAATAAATGAGAATATTGTGATTATGTGAACTGACAGAAGTTTTTGATGAATATTATGTAAAATAAGTAGGTACTAATATTATTTTAAAAGTTGGTAGAAATTAGGGTTTTCGAATGAGGTTTCCCCGAACCTGAAAACCCGAGTTTTTGAAAGATGTTACGAACCCGAAAACCAGGGGAATTTTTAATGTAAACACGGGGAATTGGTTATTCATCTACCAATTAGATAACCTTAATTTATTCCTTAATTAGGAACCAAGACCAAATTTAACTAGTCGGACTCGGTACGGTTCTCAAACAGATGAATAAAAAACTAACCCATAAAAACCAATTTTTTATTATACTCCCTTTCTTATTTGTATTGTTTCCAATTTGATATTCTATCAACATATTCCTCTTGCTTTAAGTTCATGTGGAAAATCTATTCCGTGCATATTATTATCCTTAAAACTTATAGAATATTGAAAACGTAATAATTGGTATAGTGTGGCACGGCGAGGGCAAAACCGTCTAATGGGACCCATGGCTCGAGTCAGACTAGTTGAAACAGGTTTCGTGCCTTCTCCACGCGTCAGGCTCCTTTCTCATTTTTATGGTTCCCAATTTGAAAAAAACCGTTAAAATTTAGAAAAATCCAAAATTATACTGTAATTAAATTTTTTCAAACAAAAATTTGTTAGATCATTTCTATCGTCGCCACGAGTCTACCTGAAAAGTTTCAGCTCGATTGGATCACGGGAAAAGGGTTAAAAATCGATCCAAAGTTTTTTCGGCAGACAAGCAGACGATACGAGTTAAAAGAAAGGGAGTAAAAATACAGTGAGACGAAGCGAGATGGAGCTATGTATATAGTACAAGATCTCGACTAAGATCAACCTTCACCTATCTGTTTACCGTATGAAAAATATTTGCAATGCAAACGGGTTGCCTGGTGAAATTAAGTCAAGCCTACCTTTAATTAAAATAATTGTAATACACGTTTTTTTTTTCACTTATTTGTCAACCGGACGAAATAAATATTGATTGAGAGTAGGAAGCACAAGGAACAAGGAACGGTTGGTCTCCATCTAAAGAGTTCAAATATTAAATTGAAACTATTATTTTCGTCACAATTACAGAAATATTGTCATTTGACAGATGTCTCGACGTTTCTCTATTTTTGAGTGTTGAGTGAGAATCATCAAATAACAATCTTGTTATATTCAGAATACGGCCGATAATATTTAATCTCTTTTTTTCAAAATATATATATACATACATACACCAGCCACTTATTAGAATGACGGACTTTTTATGTTTGAATTTCGGCTTTACATTAATTAGTTGCATAAAAAAATATTGCGAAATCAATCTAAAATGTACATAAATTATTTTTCACATTGACACACGTTACAATACGAATGAACTCACCATTCCTGTTAATTCAAACGACCTGTGATCTCTAATTGCTGTAGTTCTACTTAATTTGCTTTAGTTTTTCACAAAATGTCGAAAAATGACCGAACGCAAAACCTGGCTAACTATAATAATATTAGGTCCTTACATATGAAATTCACGTTTTGCCGTACTGGCAAATTTGATCTCAAATATCTTCTCTTTGGTTAGGAATTCCAAATCCAAATTTATACAGTTATTTACTCATGTATTTGTGTTTTGAAAATTATAATTCATTTGTTTTTTCCTCAATTGTTTTTTTCTTTGCGTCACTCAGTTTACAAAATGAAAAACTTGAAATATCGCGTTATTTACGAGTACGAGTTCCACCGTGGCACAGTGCTGCAGAAACGGCTCGAAGGATTAATGATGTGTATGGCGACGGTGCCGCAAAAGAAAACACAGTGCGTTTTTGGTTCCAACGTTTTCGTTCTGGAAATTCGACCTGCAGAACAAGCCCCGTGGATGGCCGGAGACCAAAGTTGATAATGAAGAATTGAAGGCTATTGTGGAAGCGGATCCATCGCAAACCACATCCGAGTTAGCTGCAGGCTGCGGTGTTAGTGATAAAACTGTTTTAATCCACTTGAAGCAAATTGGTAAGGTGAAAAAGCTTGAAAGATGGGTACCTCACGAATTGAGTGAAGCAAATCAACAAACGCGCGTTGACTGCTGCGTTGCATTACTCAACCGGCACAATAATGAAGGGATTTTAAATCGAATCATTATCTGTGATGAAAAGTGGATCCTGTACGATAATCGGAAGCGCTCATCGTAATGGCTGAACCCTGCCGAACCAGCCAAACCATGCCCCAAGCGAAAATTGACTCCAAAACAGTTACTTGTGAGCGTTTTGTGGACTAGTGCTGGTGTCGTTCATTACAGCTTTCTTAAATCTGGCCAGACGATTACGGCAGATGTCTATTGTCAGCAACTGCAAACCATGATGGAAAAGCTAGCTGCTAAACAACCGAGGCTGGTTAATCGCTCTAGGCCACTGCTGCTTCATGATAACGCTAGACCACACACTGCACAACAGACGGCTACCAAATTAGAGGAGCTTCAATTGGAATGTCTAAGACATCCACCGTACTCTCCGGACCTTGCCCCAACAGATTACCATTTTTTTCGAAATTTGGATAACTTCTTGCAAAGGAAAAAATTCAACTCCGATGGGGCAGTCCAAACCGCCTTCAAAGATTTTATTGATTTCCGTCCGAATGGTTTTTTTAGTAAAGGGATCGATGAACTACCTATGAGATGGCAAAAGTGCATAGATAGCAATGGTACATACTTTGATTAAATAAATATATTATAATAAAAAAAATCGGCTTTATGTTCCTCCCATACTAAACGCCAATTTCATATGTAAGGACCTAATATTATGATATCGCCGATTTGGGGAACACAACTTTAACGAAATGCAAAAAAATCTTAGCAAACATGTTTGTTACAAGTATGGATGCGTCCGATACCGATATATCGGAATCGGCGATATTAATTTGCCGATACATTTTGAATTTCGCACTATAGATAATCCGTGTGTTAACGCGCCATCTTCGCGCTTGATTCTAGAGATGGGAATTTTAGTTCAGTTAACTGAACTGTCGTTCACCAGATCGTTCAGTCAAATGAGCTGTTCACTTTAAATCGTTCAGTAGTTCTTTGAATTTTTTGTTTTTTACCTACTTCAACTTCTGTAAGTAGGGATAGGTAAACGAAAAAATACCTACTTCAACTTCTGTAAGTAGGGATAGGTAAACGAAAAAAATATATCGATATCTTTCGATACATTTTTTCTAAAAATTTAACAAAATGAAAGTAAAAAAGGTCACCGGAAAAAATCAATATGTCGAAGAAAAATACTACAATTTTTCCCAAAATACAATTTGGCGAATAAAAAAAAAGGTCGCCGGAAAAATGGGTGAATAGTTCGTTTTATCTACATCAGCAAAACGAACAAACCTTTTAGCTGCCCAGGGTGTGAGGAGTGCTTCCGATTTCCAACAATTTTATCCCACAACCGCAACAAAATTATAAGTATTTAATGAATTAATTATTTTTCATCTATTTTACTAGTGAACTAAAGTGAACTGTACCGTTCGTTCGCTCAGTAAAATTCTAAAAGAACAGTTCGTTCATGAACGACCCATTTCTACTTAATTCGTTCATGTTTAACCGGTCGGGTGCCGGAGCGCAGATTTGCGCTCCCTAGACACGTATGCGAATTCGCTCTATTTTACCTGCGTTTATGACTTTTTAAAGCTTATCATTGGTTATTATATCTCAGGTTTTTGAACGAATGAACGAGTTCTATTTCTCAATTATTCTCATTTGCCGCGCAAACCGGACAAAATATCATTCCAAATGTGATCTTCGAACCGCGCATTAATTGTGTTATTATTTGTTAAATAAGTGTTATTTTTATACAAAAAAGTGTTAAAATTAAGTACTTTTATATTCTTTGATATATTTAGAACGAAAATATTAAAATACTACATCTTTAGTGTTATTGTTTTGATGGTTTTATTCGATAAACATGTGCGTACATTTCTGACAGTATATTTCGTTACTTATTTTCATAATTAATGAATAAGTAATTATTGTACAAGTAATTATTGAAATATAGTAATTATTGAGAAACCAGAAATTACAACTTCTTAGCGATTATTGTTAATTTTTACGTGAATATAACCATCACAAAAAAGTGTCTAAAAAAAGCAATCGTGCGCGAAATTGCGCGGCATCCGACTGGTTAAACGTGGCACAACTTGTCTACGTTCGGGGTTTCATAATTTCATTCCGAACACGGAATAGGTACGTGTCGCATCAATATTCTTACTATTCTCAAACTAAGCCAAAAGCCTGTGCTATGACAACAGGACTAACTTGCTGGTGTCCTGGAAGGGGGTTCGAACTACCAACGCCTAGGCGAGCGTCATGACCTTACTGGTACTCCATCCTTATGTATTTTGGGAAGCCCGTAGATTGCTGGTGTTTTTGATGCTTGCACAAATAGTTTAGAATGCAAATCGGCTGGAATACTGGAAGATTTGACCAGCTCCCTAGTTTTTCTGTCGATTCTATCCGTTGGATTCTTCTTGATTTTTTTATAAGTGCTGCTTTCCAAAAGTCCCCGCATCTTCGCTATGTAGTCTACTTGGTCCAAAATCACTGTGGCATTGCCTTTGTCTGCTGGAAGAATCAGGATCTCTTCGTTTGCGCGAAGGCTCTTTATAGCTGCGTATATCCAAAGAGGAACACGCAGCTATAAAGAGCCTTTGAGTGATTTTGGACCAAGTAGACTACATAGCGAAGATGCGGGGACTTTTGGAAAGCAGCACTTATAAAAAAATCAAGAAGAATCCAACGGATAGAATCGACAGAAAAACTAGGGAGCTGGTCAAAGCTTCCAGTGTTCCAGCCGATTTGCATTTCAAACTATTTGTGCAAGCATCAAAAACACCAGCAATCTACGGGCTTCCCAAAATACATAAGGATGGAGTGCCACTAAGACCAATTGTGAGCGCAATAGGAGCGCCAACATACAAGCTGTCACAATATTTGGCCGGTCTCCTACAGATGCAGACGGGGAAGACGTCCTCATGGGTGAAAGACTCAGCACACTTTGTCAATATGCTAAAAGAAATAAAGTGTGAAAGGGGTGATATACTAGTCAGTTTTGACGTCATATCCCTCTTCACTAATGTGCCTGTGGACGACGCTATGAGTCTGTTGGAAGAAATTTATGATGAAGACATCTGCGCACTGTTTGAGCACTGCCTGACGAGTGGATACTTTTCTTTCCAAGGTGAGCTCTTCCAACAAGTGGAAGGCGTAGCGATGGGTAATCCACTTTCTCCGGTGATTGCTAACTTTTTTATGGAGAAATTCGAAGAAACAGCACTGGACACAGCATCCTTTACTCCGAAGGTCTGGTGGAGATACGTCGATGACGTGTTTGCAATCTGGCCGCATGGTGAAGACAAACTAGGTGATTTTTTGGAACACCTTAATTCACTTCATAAGAACCTGAAGTTCACCATGGAGATAGAGAAAGACAACGTGCTGCCTTTTCTTGATGTTGAAATAAAAAAGAAAGCCGATGGGAGTTTCGGACACAGAGTTTATAGGAAGCCTACACATACGAACCGTTATCTACATGCGAACTCCCACCATCATCCTGCTCAAAAAAGAGGTCTCATCAACACTTTGGCCACGAGGGCCAAAAGGATATGCCAAGATGAATATCTACAGGAGGAAATGATAACACTCAGCGACGCACTGGAAGGCAATGGTTACCAGAAGCGACAGATACAACGCGTCATAAGTACGAGGTCTGTTCGCCCTGAAAAACATACAGAACCTGAGTGCAAAGGCATCGCCTTTCTGCCTTTTGTCCAAAGCGTTACAGACAGAATTGCCAGAGCTCTCAAGAAAAGAGACATTAAGACAGTTTTTGGTACCAACTTCAAAATTAAGGATATGTTGAGATCAGCGAAGGATCGAGATCGCTTAGAAACAGACGGTGTGTATAGACTCGATTGTCAAGACTGCGATAAAGTATACGTGGGGCAAACGGCGCGTACCATTTCCAAAAGGGTCAACGAGCACAAACGGGCATGCAAACTCGGTCATCCAGAAAAATCAGCACTGGCTGAGCATTTTCTGGATACCGGCCATCATTTTGCATTCGAACCGAAAATCCTTGGAAAGCCTAAGAGTCACCATGCGCGTCTTATCAAGGAAGCACTAGAAATCTACAAGCATCCGATAAACATTAATAGAGATGATGGTCTCAAATTAAAAACATCTTGGTATCCGGCGCTTCAAAGTCATTCTCGTCGCAGACTCCGCGGAGATAGTGATCAGACAACAGATGAATCGTACACACAACACAATACAACACATCATGACTTCGGCACGGTATTGCAAGCCGATACTTAACCACAACATCAACATTCAAGACAACACATCAGCCCTGATGATGGACCCTGCAATGGGATCCGAAACGTCGGCCCGAAAGGTCGTAACAACACGGCATAATACCCCAGTAAACACAAACTTGAAGATTCTGAGTGGCCGTGAAAACCTAAGAACATTTTTACAATTTTGAAAATTTCATTATAAAGTAAACATTCTATATAAATGTTATACAAGTAATTTCGTCTGTTTCTAATCTAAACCCACAACTTTGTAGACCTTTTGAAATCTTCACTGTCCGCATCAGCAAAAGTGCTTATCGATGCATCGCTAGTTACAAGGTTACAAGTAAAATACTGATTTGAATATTATAAAAAATGTGTTATGTAAAAAATGTTATATTAGGTCTTTATCCATGAAATTGCCGTTTTCTAATACTGTCTAGTTTGAAGTTCGATATCTTGCATTCGACTTGGAATTTCAATTTCAAATTGATGTTAATGTGGTCGACTTAAATGTAAGTTTGTCGCGTATATATTGAAGCAAATTAAACATTAAAACGAGTGACTTTCCGTAATAATTTAAACTTTAAATTCACTGGACACAAATTTATTCGGACCACTATTCTTAAATTCATACTAAATTTATTTCGGTAAAAAGTATTTCAGTTAGGACTCTCGCCTCGTGATCCAAAGGTCACGGGTTATTTTCATAGCACAAGCGTTTAGCTTAGTTTGAAAATAGTAAGAATATTGATGTGACACGTATTCCGTGTTCGTATCTCTAATTTTAAAAAAAATGTATAGTCGAGTGTCCTGATTCCAAAATAAAACAGAATTTAAAGATTAACTTTTTCTTTAACACTTATTTCTGTTTTATTTTGACATCACATCACTTAATTATACCGACGATACTTACTTTCAGACGAATCTTTTTTCCTAGTGGGTTACTTAAGAATTTAAGAATAATTAATTTCATACCATACCAAGAAATTGTTTGTTTGTTTTGTGTATGTTTTATTGTGAATATTGTTTAAAATAAATAAATATTTTATTCAGGGTTCGAGGCAATATCATCCGATATTTATGGCTTGATTTTTATTTTTGATATATATCCGAAAAAGCTTTCTACGGTCGTTAATAGATGGCGCTAGTTGTATTTTAAAAAGTGCTACGGTTGTTTTTTTGATATACGCTATATAACGATACACAAAGTTCGAATATCGAATACGAAATAAAAGTTTAATTTGTTTCATATAATCCATTTTTTATTTCACACAAAGAAACAAACACCCATCACACTACATTAGAAAGGGCAACTATTATATAATAATTGCATATATTAGCTTTTTCAGTATGCAATTAATTTATTTAATAAATAATAATGTGACATGTACAAAATAAAAAAAATTACTTATTATATCGAGTTTTATCAATCGAAGTGTGCAAAAAAGGAGAAATCGGATTTTTTTACGTTGAATGAATATCGCGCTGCAAAATGAATTTTCCTGTCAGAAATTGCAAGTATGTATTGTAGTTAATTGGTGGATTGATTGACTACAATAATTAATTTCCCGAGGTCAGTTGTTGATTTCATAACACCAAGGTTATATTCCTCGTCTGACTCCGATGGAATTTAAATGACAGAGTGGAGTGCAAAACCAACCACAAAAAATCCCATAATAATATATTAGGGTCACCATAATTATTTCCAAAACGAGAACGATCAGATTTCAACATCTAGCTATATTATGATTGCGTTTAAGGAGCGTAAGCAAAAAAATTATTATGTATGAGATAGGCACAATACCCGCACAGCGATTAGGCGTGGCTTATTATTTTGACACGATTTTTTTTAGATTTTAGAACGACACTAGCTGTGCCTGCGCGGCTTCGCATGCGTAGATTTATAGTACACTGTTTGGATCGTCATACAACTTTCGCAAACCTTCTTGAACGTTCTCCTTTCAGAACTTTCAAGAAATTTGTCGAATGTACAGGAACCTTCTAGACACACCACACACACACATTCCACCACTCAGTTTAGAACCTTATAGAACTTTCGGGAATTTTCTAGAACCTTCTCCTTCCAGAACTTTCAAGAGCGGGTTTTCCCGGAACCTTCTTGACTCACAGACACAGTCGGCGCGCCTATTTTGAAACAATATGAAGCGTTTGCGGCATTCCCATAACAAAACAATGTGCTAGAAAACACATTTTCGTCACCCACGCCACAGTATAATAAATACATACAGTATGTTATCTTGGCAGTGTCCTTGAAATAAATACCTACGGCCGCTTGGTACTTAAACTTGGTTAAACACGCACCAGGGCTGCTCATTGACTGACTCTTTATGGTTTGGGGTGCCATAAATTGACCTAAATGTATGCGTGGGAGCGTCTCACACTGCTTGCGCCCGCACGTTACTGCAGCCCTGCGGCGGCTGAGCAGTCTGAAGTATACCGAGATTTCGAAGGGTGTCGTTTCGGCTGTTTGTATGAAGATATAATACTGTATGCTTTACTATACTGTGCCCACGCACAGCCACCCCCACCAAACTCGCATATTTTCGATGTGACACCAAGGGCTACCACCACCATAACCATCGGTGGTGGTGGATAGCCCTGGTTGTGGAGAAAACTTGGCGAGTAGGGAAACATGGGTTTCTTTTTGTATATATATATATATATATATTGATTCCGTTATTTCCTACCTTAGGTTAACCGCGCAGCTTTGCACGCGTACCTACATTTTTTGTAACTTTTAGTTATATTTGATCAATTTGTGTATTAACCTTAATATAAAGATATATGTCGTCGCGGATTTTTTATATAACATTTTGAGTTCTACAACTTCTCTACAGAAAGTAGGCAGCGTTCGTAAAAAACGCATCGCTCGACCATTTGTTCGTCGACTTAAGTTGTAAGTCACCACGAAAAGACCTTTTATTTTAACGGGGTATAATATATAGCCTATGTCCACCCTGAAAGTCCATTCTAAATATTGGTGAAAGAATTTTTGAAATCGGATGAGTAGTTCCAAAGTAGTACCTCCCACAAACAAAAATTACCTCTTTATATCAATCGAACTCGGTTATAACGAGCGCGACGGGACCGACTTAATTTGCTCCTTATATCCGGGACTCCTTATATCCAGGATAGGTAAATTTCACTTTCTAATTTTTTTTGATTGTGTGATTTTATTTTCAAGAGCAGCCAAATAAACATCCTTATTTTCCCAGAGCGATGAAACTGCAGAAGACGATAGTGAAAACTTTTTACAGACTTCGGAATTTTTGTCGCCGCGTTCTATTTCACGATTAATTTCGACTTTTTCACGAACCGAGAGACACTTTCGTTTGTTAGTGGACATTAGATATATAGAACAATACAGTTAACTGCGTAAAATAAACTGTCACCTACATTATCTTCTTCTTCTTTTTCAGCCTTCGTCTTTCCACTGCTGGATATAGGCCTCTTCCTTATTTTTCCATTCTTCCCTGTTGTTGGCTAATTGTAGCCATTTCTTTTTTCCCACAGCGACAATATCATCGGCCCATCTCTTTTGAGGTCTTCCGATGCCTCTTTTATTTTCCCAAGGTCTCCATTTCAGAATTCTGAGAGGCCATCTTGTAGTATCCTGTCTTGCAACGTGTCCTGCCCATTGCCATTTTAGCTTCGCTACACGATCCATGATATCCACTACTCTAGTTCTGCGCCTAATTTCGTCGTTTCTAATTCTATCTCTTAGGCTTACTCCAAGCATGGATCTCTCCATGGATCGTTGCGTGCATTTGAGCTTTTCTATACTTTTCTTTGTAAGGGCCATAGCCTCCACTCCATACGTCATCACTGGCAGTATGCACGATTCAAAGGCTTTTCTTTTTAGGCTAATTGGGATCTCTTTGTTCTCGAAGATATGTTTGAGTTTGCCAAAAGCGGCCCAGCTCATTCCTATTCGTCTTTTGCATTTTGGAAACCCCTAGTAACCGAAGTTATATGACCAATATTCTCGACCTTCAGTTCGAACTATCATTTGCCTGCGTAAGTACGTGGAATTTTCGGATACACAAGTTTGTGTACATTATAAAATGAACCATAATTAAGTGCGAGCCGCTTTAAAAGCAAAGTTCATTGTTATGAGTACGTATTTATTTTTTTCTGTAACCCAAACAAATATGTAAGCAGAGTTTCTAAAACTTGCTTCGTATATCCGGGAATTGTGCTCCTTATAACCGAGAACGATTGTATGGGAATATGCGCAAATCAAAATGAATTCACAGTTTTGCTCATTACAGCCGAGATCTCCTTATATCCGAGCTCGTTATAACCGAGATCGACTGTATTAGTATAGATGGGGAAATTTGCTTCGATATACGGAGCGAATGACGTGACGTTTCGCAAAATTCCACCCAGATGCGAATTCATTACAGAATATAGAAATATGAAGAAATCCAGATGTCCGAGGAAGCATGGCCTCCCTGTAACAAGCATACGTCACTCTAATCATCTATTTTTCGTCATCACACAAGTAGTGGAAATGCCTAAAACGCTGGTATAAAAAAAACTGTTTTCCCCGAAGTGCTAGGTAAACCTGAAGCAGCTAAAAATTAAAGTAATATTAATTCAAACAGCAATAGAGGCGGATGTAAGTTGAGTTAAATTAATCTGTACGCGCTGTGAATCTGTCCCTTTTGACGTATGACCAGGGGGTGGGCACTCGAAGTATCGAGTGACCACCACAAGGTAGCGCCACAGAATAGCCGTGACGTCATACGCATTGTTTATCGTCAGCCATTTTGTATCTTGTGCACGAACCACAAAATAGAGAAGGCACGAACCATAGAATAGCCGTGACGTTTATATCCGGTTCCTTGTCAGTCGCCATTTTCTTTATTCTATGGCGTCTACCGCCTGCATTGACAGGTCGTTGATAATACAACGGGATTGAGAATTGAAACTTTAAAACAGAAAACAAAGCACGATGGAGGTTGCTAGGGCTGAGGAAGTGCAGGTAAATATTTAACAATGCTCTAAATTGTACATATAAATGATTTAATCTTATTCATCTAAATCCAGCTTTGCATTTGAATAAAAATTCTTCAATGGCGGACACATACAGCATACTATTTTCGTTCTCACGTCGCTATGGCAGTTAACATTTTTATTTTAAATATATTCTTCGGAAGCCAAAGAATTTACCAACTATTTTTTTACCGTAGCATATTAGAATTAGACTTTCGAATTCGAAAGTAAGATAAATTTTTACCAGTATTCTTAAATTGCTATTTGTTTATTGATTTCACATTGAAACATTTCAGCTTCTCTGCTGATCCTCCTAATAAGGAAGAAGGGACAGATTCTTTGATAAAGCACCCACTTCAGAACTCTTGGAAGCCGTGGTACCTAGGGCCGAGCCACTCAAAGGCGCCATTTGGGAAGATGTACAAAAGGAAATTACTGCATTTGACACAGTTGAAGATTTCTGGAGGTATATATTTTTTAACATGTATATTGGCGAGCACGGAAATAATGAATAATAATATTGTAACTGTTCAGAACAAATGACATTCATTTTTGAACAGCGAGGTATTGTAAAATCTGCCAAGTGGAGGCACATTAAACAAGCATACAATCATGATCGTAGAACAATGACGGATGTGCAAAAACTTCCACCTTTTGTGAATCGTTAAAAAATGAAAAATAGAAGCCATCTAATGGTATATAAAAGTGTAGTTAAATACTGAATTGTAATAAAGATAACCTATTATGTGTTAAAATATTGGACCTCTTGAGCTTTCCGTTATAAAGATATATACTTATTGCAATACATTTTAACTCCTCCGGGCACATTTTTAAGAGCCAAAATATTGTATTTATTCTAAACGAAGGCCCTTGCCAAAATATTGTAATTATTTACATCACATACAATGTTTTGGAACGCATGTAAATATATGTATTTTACACACTTATAACACTAGAGAATAACAAATATCGTATAGATCCATGTCTCGGATTTAGAGAAATATACCCGTCTGAATGTAGAAAACAAAATTGTACAGTTTGAATCATTTGATAGGGAAATAGTCTGTCATTTTGATGCTCCACACTTACTCAAGGATATTAGAAACAACATGTTAACCAAAAATGTCATTTTTTTAACAGCGGGGTACAGCGCAGAAATGGAATTTTTTTTAGTTCACTGACAAAACTAACCGATTTTCTCATTTTCCCAGATAAATTAAAGAAGATGAAGTTGAAAATGGCAGCCCAGGTTCTTAGCCGATCTCTAGCAGCATCTCTGAATATGCATGCTGGTGTGAGCATCAACAAGGGGACTTCGGAGACATCGGAGTTTGTTCTTTTTATAAATGATTTATTTGATAGTGTTAATGGAAATTGTTTAAACCATCATTTTATTATTGATTCTATATTCTAAATATTTTTTTAAATCTAGTCCGGGCAATTATTATTTAAAACAGTTTTTATTCGCTTATCTCAGAATGTACTAAACGTCACATAGGATTTATTATACAGGTTTATTTGGAAAACATTAATAACTTCGCAGGATTATATTCCTGCCTTAATTATGAGTGGAAAATGTTCAAGCTATTATGACCTGATATTAATAGTTAAGGAGATATGCGACATCAAAGTTTGCATTTTTTTTTTCAATATTTCTGACTTATTTTTTGTGAAACGTTGGACTATCATTACAGTAACTTATATCAAATATGAGAAATTTATTCCCTTTAATACAAGTCAAATAAAAAAATAAAAACCTTCGAATTCCAATCGGAAAACATTCCAATTGGAATTTTTTCAGGGTTTTTATCATTTTATTTGGCCTGTATTAAAGTGTATGAATTATTCGTAATCGATATGAGTTACTTTAATGATAATCCAATGTTTCACAATAAATAAGTCAGAAATATTGAAAAAAATGCAAACTTTGATGTCGCATATCTCCTTAACTATTGATATTAGGTCATGATAGCTTGTACATTTTCGACTCATAATCAAGGCAGGAATATAGTCCTACGAGGTTTTTAATGTTTTCCAAATAACCCTGTATATACAGCGACGATTTGTTATAGATAAGAAACATACTCTGCAATTCACTACTATATTTTGGTATAATCACTAAATAATAAGTCATTGTTTTCCTTTATTTTGATTTGTTCAGTAAATTCTTTATCAAATTTTTTTAATGTAACATATACTAAATGTTTTTTATTGTAAAATTTATTATATTCATTATGGAATTGGCGGATTTGATGTAAATAAATATTTTATTCAAATTTATCGTATTTTATTTTAAAACCTTTACATTTTCAGGAATAAATATTAATTTAAACAGATAAATATATAAATAAATCAAACTAAATGTATGTGACGGTCGCTAGGTGGCGACTGTTAAAATCATAGAATTCATGACTTTATGAGTGCGCGTTCTTTATCTTCTTTATTCTGTGCGTATGACAGCCATGACTATCGATGGAATTTAAATAAAACTCTACGGAAATTTACATCCATCTCGCTCGCACCTCCGTGTTAGCACAGCACACAGAATATGCACAGCACCGGCATTATACAATAGAGAATTCCGCTTTTTAGGCTATTCGAGGTTGCGCGGCACATCCGTTATTATCTAATGTGTTCATATGTATATAATATGAGGGATTTAAAATAGCGAAGGGACAAACTATATTTCGGAATTAAGGCTTCAATATGCACATACTCACCAATTTCAAGACTTCAAAGTGTGCGCTTCATTTGTAGTAGGTACCGAAACATTACGCACTTCGTCTACTTCAATAAAATAACTGAAGTGAGTTACAGTTGCCGGCAAACTTCTCGAAAATTTTTGGCGTAGTGGGGGAATGCGCAGAAGACAAAATTTGGGTCTCGTTGGTGGGATGGTACATGCGCAAACTTCCCCCCACTACGCCGAAAATTTTCAAGATGTTTGCCGGCTACTGTACTTTTTTTTTATTATACGCTTCAAAACGCGCCGCTTGCTCTACTTCAAGGTGGTGTAGAAATTAGTTTTTCGGCCAAAATACGTGTTGACCTTCACTTTGCGGCGCTCGTACGCCAAAACTATTGATTCTACGGGAAAAAAGGTTGTTACATAAATTGTAGAAAATTTTCTCTAGTTTCATTTTGTATACAATGTTTTGATCGTGAAATGAGTTGGAAAGGAGATATTGTCAAAAAACTGCTTTCAGGCGCCATTTTTCCAAAATGGCGGCGCGAGCGGCAAAGATACGAGGTGGCAAAGTTGAAATTCGGAAAGAGCACATCGAAATCTATAAAAGTACTAATAAAGTACCTACTACTCCGCCGAAAATTATTTCTGACGAGGGAGTGGAATTTCATAAGTTTGTAAAACATGGGAAGTGTGAACTCGAGTATAATGAAGTAGGTACTTGGTTTGAAGTGTGCGGTTTGGCCGGTTTGAGGTATGCAATTCGATTAAAAACGTGTGAAGTGTGCACTTCAGTATAATGAAGTACTAGTATAGAGCGGACCCATCACTAATATAAAAGCAGAGGCGGCAATTTCCCACTGTTCGTAGATAAATATATCCTATACAGAAATCCTGTCACAACTCAAGGAAATTTCTCTGGAATCTTTGAAACTTATACAATTTTTATTGAAATAAGTTTTTAAAAACAATTGCCATCTCAGTTTTTGTTTTATTTACGTGTACACACAAATATTTATATACTCTGATAAAAGTGAAGCCTGGAACTGGGAAAAAAACGAACGTAGATTTAATGCGGTCGTTTAGATGTAGCTGTGTGCGGAAAATCTGTGTACGATAGAGTGGATAATGAACGAATTAAAATTTAATGTAATAGATAGAATAAAGAATGGATCGCTGAGATGGTTTGGTCATGTGGAACGGATGAGTGAGGAAATGATGGTAAAGAAAATTTAAGAGTCAGCAGGAACAAAGGGCGACCGCGGAAGACATGGCATGACCAGATAAACCTAATATTGGAAGATGGCTCTGTTAGAAGCTTCAGCAACCGAAGAGCGCGCATGAGAAGATGTATGAAAGTGGACGAAGCAAAAGTGGTGCGCCAGGACAGGAGATTATAGCGTTCTATCCTCTCTGCCTACCCCTCTGGAAACGGCGTGGTGATTCATTAGTTAGTACGTACATCATTCGTTTTAACGGCTAACTTTAATTCCACCTCAGAAAATCTCTTTTCAAATAAAAATTAAGTTTCATCTAGGAACAAACAATTAGCTGTAGCAAGTATAAATAATTAACAAATGATAATGTCTGGCTAGAAATAAGCTGACGGTGGCAAATAAAACAATATTCATAAATTTTTAATCTTTCTTCAATTTGTACAAGATTTATTTTAAATTTAGACTTTATTGTTTCCTTCTTGTTTCTTCTGGAATTTCATTACAGATCTCCATTGAACTGTACACCATACTTTTTTGAGATACACATACAATCTTTGGCGATTATAATTATTTCGGGAGCACAATGCATTCACATTCACAACTGACTTCCCCGGATAGCACGAAGTCTATAAATAAGCGGTACTTACAAAATGTGGCCAATCTCGGAAATACACAACAACACTGACTTTGACCGGGGATTCGATTCGTCGCGTCGCCTTCAAATATTCGAATCGTATCGAAACAGTTGACGCAAGTCGACCGCGGGTTTCGCACCTGCGTTGTACACGTTAATATCACCGTTGCGAAGCGTCGCGCGACTGACGCACTGACTAGTGACTGACCCACAGAATAAAGAAGATAAAGAACGCGCACTCATAAAGTCATGAATTCTATGATTTTAACAGTCGCCACCTAGCGACCGTCACATACATTTAGCTTGATTTATTTATATATTTATCTGTTTAAATTAATACTTATTTCTGAAAATGTAAAGGTTTTAAAATAAAATACGATAAATTTGAATTAAATATTTATTTACATCAAATCCGCCAATTCCATAATGAATATAATAAATTTTACAATAAAAAACATTTAGTATATGTTACATTAAAAAAATTTGATAAAGAATTTACTGAACAAATCAAAATAAAGGAAAACAATGACTTATTATTTAGTGATTATACCAAAATATAGTAGTGAATTGCAGAGTATGTTTCTTATCTATAACAAATCGTCGCTGTTTATACAGGGTTATTCGGAAAACATTAAAAACCTCGTAGGACTATATTCCTGCCTTGATTATGAGTCGAAAATGTACAAGCTATCATGACCAAATATCAATAGTTATGGAGATATGCGACATCAAAGTTTGCATTTTTTTCAATATTTCTGACTTATTTATTGTAAAACGTTGGATTATCATTAAAGTAACTCATATCGATTACGAATAATTCATACACTTTAATACAGGCCAAATAAAATGATAAAAACCCTGAAAAAAATCCAATTGGAATGTTTTCGGATTGGAATTCGAAGGTTTTTATTTTTTTATTTGACTTGTATTAAAGGGAATAAATTTCTCATATTTGATATAAGTTACTGTAATGATAGTCCAACGTTTCACAAAAAATAAGTCAGAAATATTGAAAAAAAAAATGCTAACTTTGATGTCGCATATCTCCTTAACTATTAATATCAGGTCATAATAGCTTGAACATTTTCCACTCATAATTAAGGCAGGAATATAATCCTGCGAAGTTATTAATGTTTTCCAAATAAACCTGTATAATAAATCCTATGTGACGTTTAGTACATTCTGAGATAAGCGAATAAAAACTGTTTTAAATAATAATTGCCCGGACTAGATTTTAAAAAATATTTAGAATATAGAATCAATAATAAAATGATGGTTTAAACAATTTCCATTAACACTATCAAATAAATCATTTATAAAAAGAACAAACTCCGATGTCTCCGAAGTCCCCTTGTTGATGCTCACACCAGCATGCATATTCAGAGATGCTGCTAGAGATCGGCTAAGAACCTGGGCTGCCATTTTCAACTTCATCTTCTTAATTTATCTGGGAAAATGAGAAAATCGGTTAGTTTTGTCAGTGAACTAAAAAAATTTCCATTTCTGCGCTGTACCCCGCTGTTAAAAAAATGACATTTTTGGTTAACATGTTGTTTCTAATATCCTTGAGTAAGTGTGGAGCATCAAAATGACAGACTATTTCCCTATCAAATAATTCAAACTGTACAATTTTGTTTTCTACATTCAGACGGGTATATTTCTCTAAATCCGAGACATGGATCTATACGATATTTGTTATTCTCTAGTGTTATAAGTGTGTAAAATACATATATTTACATGTGTTCCAAAACATTGTATGTGATGTAAATAATTACAATATTTTGGCAAGGGCCTTCGTTTAGAATAAAGATAAATATATTGTGAAGGAGATACAATATTTTAGCTCTTAAAAATGTGCCCGGAGGAGTTAAAATGTGTTGCAATAAGCATATATCTTTATAACGGAAAGCTCAAGAGGTCCAATATTTTAACACATAATAGGTTATCTTTATTACAATTCAGTATTTAACTACACTTTTATATACCATTAGATGGCTTCTATTTTTCATTTTTTAACGATTCACAAAAGATGGAAGTTATTGCACATCCGTCATTGTTCTACGATCATGATTGTATAATGTGCCTCCACTTGGCAGATTTTACAATACCTCGCTGTTCAAAAATGAATGTCATTTGTTCTGAACACTTACAATATTATTATTCATTATTTCCGTGCTCGCCAATATACATGTTAAAAAATATATACCTCCAGAAATCTTCAACTGTGTCAAATGCAGTAATTTCCTTTTGCACATCTTCCCAAATGGCGCATTTGAGTGGCTCGGCTCTACGTACCACGGCTTCCAAGAGTTCTGAAGTGGGTGCTTTATCAAAGAATCTGTCCCTTCTTCTTTATTAGGAAGATCAGCAGAGAAGCTGAAATGTTTCAATGTGAAATCAATAAACAAATAGCAATTTAAGAATACTGGTAAAAATTTATCTTACTTTCGAATTCGAAAGTCTAATTCCAAATTCTAATATGCTACGGTAAAAAAATAGTTGGTAAACTCTTTGGCTTCCGAAGAATATATTTAAAATAAAAATGTTAACTGCCATAGCGACGTGAGAACGAAAATAGTATGCTGTATGTGTCCGCCATTGAAGAATTTTTATTCAAATGCAAAGCTGGATTTAGATGAATAAGATTAAATCATTTATATGTACAATTTAGAGCATTGTTAAATATTTACCTGCACTTCCTCAGCCCTAGCAACCTCCATCGTGCTTTGTTTTCTGTTTTAAAGTTTCAATTCTCAATCCCGTTGTATTATCAACGACCTGTCAATGCAGGCGGTAGACGCCATAGAATAAAGAAAATGGCGACTGACAAGGAACCGGATATTACAGTTGCCGGCAAACTTCATGAAATTCTTTGGCTAAGTGGGGGAATGCGCAGAAGACGAAATTTGGGTCTCGTTGGTAGAAAGGTAGATGCGCAAACGTCCCCCCACTACGCCGCAGAATTTTAAGATGTTTGCCGGCTACTGTATCAACGTCACGGCTATTATATGGTTCGTGCCTTCTCTATTTTGTGGTTCGTGCACAAGATACAAGATGGCTGACGATAAACAGTGCGTATGACGTCACGGCTATTCTGTGGCGCTACCTTGTGGTGGTCACTCGATACTTCGAGTCGAACTGTCAAACTGACATGTACTGCTCGATAGAGATGGGTCGTTCGTGAACAAACTGTTTTTTCGAACAGTTCACTTTATTGAATAAATGAACTGTTCGGTCCATTAGTTTAGTAATCATGAATTAGAAATTTAAATGAAGAGTAGCTTAACAGTAATTTATTTCAGCGGACAGATGTACGATTTCAAATAAAGAGTAGTTTTCCCCCTCACCCTCCGTAAGCGATGACCTTCGAAGGACAAATGACCGATCCTAAATCCTGTCTCCCCTTCTTCTTCTTCTAATGCTTGTCTGATTATCGGACGTTAGCGGTCATGTTGGCGATAATAATCTTACTAGCAGCTGCTCCATATTGCTGAACCGTGGATTTCCCGAACTTCTCGTTTTTCAGCCAGAATGCCCTATGTTTTATATTATGTATTTCTTTTTTATTTAATTATAATGTCTTATGTAACTGTCAGTGAATAATTCTGTACAACCGATGCGGGGCAGCACGCTCTGTCATTGTAGCTAAAAAATGTCAACCTGGAGACAAATGAGAATGGCTGATATGGGAGCTTTTGCCCATAAAACGGTCCTGGGTAAGCGGCGGATAACATTCACAGCCAGGATGTTCTCCGTCTTCCAGGACCTCTTCTGCTCGCAATTTTGCCTTGAATGGTAAGATGCAGGATCTGGTAGACCTATTTACATTTAAGAAGGACAATGGACTTAGTATCCGTAAGCCGTGCGTACAATGCACGTTGTTTCTTTGTGTGCCTCTTGCGCGTGGCTTATATCTACACATTAATCCGATTTTTCTTCTTAAATGGAAAGAGGTCTACTTAAAGATGTCTCATGATATGGCTAAAATATTTTAATTTTCGAGTTTTCATTATTTTAAGGATTTATTTTCATTTTGCATCCAGATAATTAAATTGTCATGTACACTCCTATCAATCCAACTTATTTTTAGAAGAAAAAGCCGTCTGTCGATCTACATCTCAAATGCTTCAAGTCGCTTCCATTTTGTTTCGGTGTGTGTCCATGATTCCATTCCATATAAAAGTACAAGAAATATAAAGCATCGCCTCATTCGCAAATTTATGTTTGGATCACGGCTCCACAATGTTTTTTTCCATCCAGAGGAATGCAGCTGTGGCTTACTCTATACGACGTTTAATTTCCATAGAAGGGTCTCAGTTTTCGTTTAATATGCATCCCTGGCAGGTTATTTTTTCTTCTCTTCTAAGTCTAATTTTATCTATGTTAAAGCCATCAGTATCCGTCTCCCCTCAGAAATATTATTTTCAGTAAAAATGAACGCTTGAAAGTGAACACTTGACTGAATGACTGAATCACTCGACTGAATGACACAATGGATGACAGTCAAGTCAACTGAAGGAATCTTCCCATCTGATCGAATGAACTGTTTTTTTTTTTTGAACTGTTATAAATTAATAAATTGTTCACTTTCACCAATAAACAACTGTTCAGTAGCTATAAATTAACTTGGGAGTTCTAAAGTCGGTATGAAATGTTAGGAAGTTATTTCAATTATAATTTAAAAGCAGCAAAAGTAAGGTCTTATATTACCACTTGGAATCAAGTGTGTGAGATGTTAGATTTAAGAATTAATATAATCGTATTATCAGGTTGCTTGTTAGTTGTGATTTTAAGAAGTTTTTGTATTTAGTACTTTTTTTGGAAGTACATATTGGATTATGTATGTATAATAAAAAGCTGTTGAAAAACTAGTCCGGCGCAATCGTAACCACATACCGGCAAATTGAAAAACAAAGCCCCGATTCAAACATTATACCTTCTCAAATTACAAGATATGCCTGGGTTTCATTCGCGAACGGCTTGTACTCACTTTTAACTTCAACATAACATATGTTGTAAAATAAACACTGTAACAAAAAATATTCAAATGATTCGGCGTCGTAATAGAATTGTAGCAGCTCTTTTTCTGAAAACCTTGATATAACCGCGGTTATTTGTGACAGTCCGAAATCGCATATTTTCTCGAAATATATTCCGTGCGTAAGTTCTCGAGGGAACACATGTGTGCGACCTTTTTTTTTGAACTGGCGAGAACAGATGTGGCTACGCGCTGCATCTTTGTTTCGCCTTATTTGATAATTACATTGTAGGCCGTAGAATTTATAATAATTATATTGTCATTGTAGAATAAGATTTTGTTATAGTGTAAATATTATCTTGTAACTAGTATTAGATATAATAAAGCAAGCAGTAAGATTGTGCAATGATTTACGCGCCGAATATATTTCCGCGCCAAAGTTGCGGACGTATCCGACCCGTGACAGCGTGAGCACCGCCGAGAGGGGCGCGGGGAGGGAGAATATGCAGCGGGTGTAGGCCGCGTCCGGGGCTGTCCGTTCCGATCTCTCTTGGCGAGTGTGTCGATCCTTCCCCGAGGCCGAATCTCTCGCCTCGGAACGCCACCTGCTTGGGTAGCCGATATTTTTTTCCCGCATCTGTCGTGACGCCATCGGCAGAGAGGAAGACGCGGCGACGACGATGGTCCCGCGCCTCGGCGGTGACCGGTTCTCCACGAGGAGCTCCAGAGGGAGGCCAGACCCTCCCGACGACGCAGATCCCGCGACCGGACGAGCGAGCGGCTTGGAAGGTCCCTCCGCGCTTGATCGCGACCCGACGCGCCACGGACGCGCAGCCTGGACCACGCGCCCCGCGATAGCGACGGCGATACGTGTGTTCGTGAACAATAGTTTTTCGTTGTGAAGTGTGATAAAGACACGATAAACTGATGTAAATTCGGACTGCTTGCGTTTAGGCTAGGGTTAGTTCTAAGTTAGCGATAATTTTCCTAGTTGGTAAGCGTTAAGTAAGAATTGTGTGTTTTTAATTAAATAAATTGTGTAAATATTTAAATATTAATATTTAAATGGTGTTTTAAATTTCCCGCTCCATTCCTTGACAACGCATTTTAATTTGATAGACGAGGACTTAGCGTCGCGCGGAATCACATCAGATTGATTCGCGTCATATCAACCTTTTTACTCCGCTTTGGATATGAAATTCATTATTACATTCATCTCGGTGTTCTATGAACCATTGAACGATGAGTCAAGGACCGAAATGAGTTATTGAGCCAAGTGAACGATATCGTTCGAACGAACGGGTCATTAAACCTGTTGTTTTTGGAGATATGGAAACAATGATATAGTCCGTCCAACTTATCTGGAGAATAAAGGAGGGCGTCCCAATCGTTGTGGTACTGCCCATAGTCTAAAAATTATCTCATTTGTAGGGAATTTTTTGCAAATTCGTTTTTTCTTAAACAAGTTATTAAGCAGTATACGACACGATAAAAAAAAAAACAAAAAATGTAAACTAACGTACAAATAAATTTATCAAAATATATATTCGTAAAATACACAACGTCACAAAATGGCGTTTTTTCAAAATCAAAGAAAAATACAATTTTCAGGAAAAAAAAATAGTAATAATTCTTTTAGGTCGGCGCCACATTACGCAGATCTTCCGCCGCGTCTTTTCTGTTGCGCCAAATCGGCAAAGCAAATAGATCGACCGATCATTCGCGTAATGTGTTTAATAAGCGCATATTGTATGGAAAGAAATGTAGCGATGTTCCACGACAGAAGAGACGCGGCGGAAGATCCACGCAGTGTGGCGCCGGTTTTATTCGGTGTCTCATACCTAATGATCATGACCACCATGTTTAACTCAGTAACACCTAAGGATATCAAACGGTTTAGGGCCGTTGTATCAACTTGGTTTATAGTAATCTTTCGTTCAAAGCATAGATATTTTGCATTTTCCACCGATTAAACAACTCGATCTCGTAAAAATCTATGCTTTAAATGAACTATTGCTATAAAGTAAGTTGATGCAACCAGTCTTTAATGTGCATAAATAAAAAAGTTTATTTTGAAAAAAGATGTTTATACAAATGAACTCGTTAATGAATTATGTAATAAAAGTATAAATAATAAAAATTCTATGTAAAAAATTATCGAATAAAATATGTTCTAAAACTTTTCTCATCTTACGGCTTCTAAATCAATTTTTCCACTTATCCTTGTTCTTTTTTTTCCGGGTGTAGATATTTTAATGCCCATTTCCACGGCCGCTTTACCTTCTTTAACTATTTTGTAAATTGCCGATTCAGAAAACCTGAAGAAATTGTATAATAGTAAAATAAAAAACTAAGTATGGGAAAATCATTATAACTGCATGGCAGCACTAACCTGAAGTGGCGGCAATAAGTCGATGAACAAAATCAAACGGTATAATTGAGGCTCTCAGACGTTGTTCCTCTTCAAAAAACGTGTGCATTTTCAAGATTATTTCCCGAACACCGCTTTTAATGGTTTTTGGCATGGTGACAATCTAAAATTTTCTTAAAAAACTATCGAAACAGTCGTGAACCCCTCTGTAAACAAAGGCTGTCAAAGGTCTGTCAGCTGTAGATAATCCAATATGGCGTCGTTAGTTCCAAATTTGGCCATTCTTCAGATAAGTTAGACGGACTATACATCATTGTTTCATATTGCGACTGAACGGGTCTTCCCCATGTTTAATGTTTACTTTTACACATTTGGTGAACAAAGGAACGATTGAAAATGAATGAACCATAGTTCAGTCGATTGAATGAAACCCACTCCCGTTCATGAGTCAACTGTTATTATTATACTGTTCATCATTTTGAATGAATGAACTGGTCAGTTCAATTTCAGTAATTTTCTGAACTATAGCAATAATGATCGCCAACTTGACGCTAACTTTAGGTAGGCATGAGCTTGTCTTCTCTATACTACGATGTTCAAATAATTGGCCGTATTCTGAACTAAGCAATATTGCTATTTCTGTATTTTGGTACTTATCTTATAACTTGTAATGTCGCCAATGTTGACATTTTAAGTTTGACAGGTTTGAAATGAATGAATTCAATAAATTAGAAAGCTCATTATTCATAATTGTGAATAACTTAACATTTGTTTACGTTTTAGAGCTTAAAAAACTTAAAACGTCAAAATTGGCGGTATTACAATGTTATACATAGCTGTCAAGATACAGAAACAGCAATATTGCTAAATTCAGAATACGGCCGAATATCGAAGCTTTATTTTTTCCGCTCAAGCATGGTGGAGATATGTAAGGGATGTTCATCCGCATGTGTGAATTTTTTCCGCATACAGGAAGCGTTAGTCGCTGGTAGTGAGTGAAGATGTGTCCATCAGATCGTCAATGTCCACGAAATGATGGAACGACTTGAGCAGCGACACTGTAATAAATTTTGCCAAAAGCTTGGTTATACCCAAGAGGAAATGATTCGCAAGATTTAATAGGCTTTCGGGGACGATGCCATGAGCATGAGCATAAAAGAGCGGTAAAGTGTCCACTAGATAAAGATGCCAGAGCTCATAGTGCAATGCATATGCAAAAATATTTGATTTTATTTTTAACATTACCACATACCTACCTACCTATATTTTTAAAATCATGTTCATAAATTTAGATTCAAGGCAAAGGAACACTTAAACAAAATAATTCAATTTATATATTTTATTACATAAATAATATTAAAATCAAAATACTCTATATAAAAAAAATGTATTGAATATGGGAAAATCATTAATTAAGAAAAGTGGCAAAAAATAGAACAAATATTTAAATGAATCTAAAAAAATATAACTACGTATCACAATTTTTTAATATCGGTATTTAATATTTAATATTTAATATCATCAAAAACAATTTCCTATTCCCAATATTGGCATTCTATTTTGCATACGTGACTGCAGATATTACCCTACTCAACGCTAGTGATTGACGACACATTTTCTTTGACAAATTTTTGGCAGAACTCAATGTCATGTCGACATTTCTAGACCCTGCCCTACATGCCCCTTTATGATTGACTAAATGTAGCTTCAGACATGGTCACCGTATTTTTCTTAAACAATGAGTTGGATACATACTAAAAGTTTTATTGCTGGTCCGTCACGAAATGAGTTTAATCAATCAATGATGCGATTTCTACTAACACATTTACATACCTGCATATTATACAAATTATTTGATTACGTGTTAGTGTTGGCATTCTTATCTGGTGGAATCTTTACAATCGAAAGCAAATCCATGTTGTAGTGGAACAATAGTTATTCCCACTTCTGCCATAAATTTAGTCAATAACACGGATTCAAACAATGTTGGTATTGAAGACTGTATAACATATAGGTGTGCAATTAAAAGCTTCAGTTTTTCGCTTTTTTTTAAATTGGACTGAAGAAGTTAACCTTCCTTAACTTAATTAACATGGAAAAATTCAATTTATTAATAACAGATTAAATTAGACATGCAGTTTAACATGTGCTTTTAATAAGTTTCATCTCTGAATGCATGAATAATTAATTGCACCTTGTACATGAAATAAGTTGATTTATGATAATTGTTTTGTAAACGGGTAAATAATTATTCTCTATGCATAAAATGTGATTTTAAGTTTGAATTATCGTTGCACGAATAATTACGCTGCGAACATAAACGTTATTGAGGGATAAATTTGAAACTTTCACATTCAGTCAAGAATAATGACCTCTTAAATTAGTAGGGAATGGTAGCTGTACTTTGTGTTGAATCTATTAAGAAAGTACTTGGACACTGGATTTCATGCAATTACTTTCTGAATGTATAACTGCCGGTACTTTTACCTATATTATACGCCAGGCGCGACCAATACACTCCCACCACTTAAATCTGCTGGCCGCTGCATCGACTCCTTGATGACCGCAATAACCATTGACAGTGATTGGAAGTTAAACACCCGTGCCATTAGTTGCAGCTGTTTGTTCTCAGGGTGCTATCAACCGCAGCAAGTCCGTAAATAAAACCAGATGTTGAAATGTCGACGCTGACTGAATAAAAATATTATTTAGCGAACTTCTTAGAGACCTGGCACCATCAGATAAACTATATATTATTGGAGTGCGGTCCTATTAGAAGTGACAGAGACGAGAAGATGTGTGAAAGAAGGTGACAAATGTGGTAAAGCAGGAAAGAAGAGAAACTAACTTATTAATTTACCATCGTGCTGTTTCTCTGCGGGGGTAGGCAGAGATGATGGGATGCCACACTCTTTTGTTCTGACGAAGAACTCTCGCTTTATCCACAATCATACATCTTTGCATGCTAGCTAGCTCAACGATTGTTGAGGCTCCTATCTGGGGCTGCCATCTCTTTCTGGTTCCGTCAAAACTTGCGTCATATATATCATACTTACCAATCCTTTCGTTCATTCATTCGCTTAACATGCCCAAATCAGCTGAGCGAACCTTTTCTAATTCTATTCATTGTGCTAAGATAATTTTTACATTATTTTCTAATTTGTTAAACTTTTCTCATTGTAAATTGAAATAAGAATGAAAAAATTAACATTTCAATTGAAAATTATATTTAAATCTGAGAAGAATTCACCTGTTGCCATAAAAACAAATATTTCCTACTAATAAAGATACTAACTTTGGCAGATTGTTGGCCAATGTGGCCCTGGAAGGCTGAAGAATCTATGGCGACAGTTTGGAGAAGCAGTAGTGCAGAACAAGATGATATGAGTCGTATATTTCCAGACACCGCTAACTCCAAATCAAAGAAATTTACAGCTGGTCAAGTAATTTATATCTTAATGTGTGAGATATTATTAACTACAATGTAAGTTTTTCTAGAAAGTTGGTTTACATTTATAAAAAACTTTCTAGAAAAACTAACAGTGTAGGTAATAACATCTCACACAATAAGGTATAAATTACTTGACTTGCTGTAAACTGTTTTCATATGGAGTTAGCGGTGTCTGGAAATATACGACTCATATGTCAAGTATTTCACGGTTAATGAATACGTATATCTTTGTGTAGCATGTCTGGCAGTTTCGAATATATCGAGATTATCAGACCCTCGGCTCTTGATATCTCACAAAAGTCAGAAGCTTCTCGAGACGACAACAGAAAGTACACGGCTTGAAAACATCACAAATGACGGATGTAATACTTCTTTGAAAAAATGCACCATTTGTTTATTATGTATTTTTATCTTTCATTTTTTGGGAAAAATTAAAATTATTTTTAAATCTATCTCATTTACATTTAAAATATTAAAAAATTTTTCAACATTCAGTTTTTCATTTAACTCGAACCCTGGCGACGTGATTACTACATTCACCAGCTAAATAAAGGACCTTTGATGGACAGCACGTAACTCGCATATTTTGAAAATTTCCTAGATGGTGCGGCCCTCGAAACGCATAGGGTATGACATTGACTTCTCACACCGAGGGTTCCGGGTTCGATTCCCGACGAGGTTATTATTTTATGTGATTTACTCAAGCCTGGGTGCTTTGTGACGTATGTCGTTTCTGTAACTGGGCCTCCTGGCCTGTTTAAGCGAAAAAATACAAGGGATTGTAACCTCTTAAAAAATTTTTTTTAATTAAAAATAAGATAACACTAGAAAATGTTTTAAAGATCCCATTTTAAACATCTACAGATACGACTTTGGACAGTGTTATTTGTCATAATAAATATCACAAAAAGTAATATTGTCCATGTGGACCCCTCTACAGCAGATATTTAAATATGAGATCTTTCGATTACTTTTTTACGTATATTTTGGCATATTTCTGATATAATTTTTTTGTTTTCTTGACAAATTATTGTCAAGTTGCCAAAACAAGTTATCTTTCAGATGGTGAAATATTGTTCACTTATTTCCATAGACAGTTTCCTTTATATAACTTAAAGAAAAAAATATCTGGTGAATGAGGTTTTGATTGATATTACCTAATTTTTACATTATGCGACCAGGAAACGCATCGTTCAGCATTTATATCCTAGTGCGAGCTAAGTCACCCAAACATAAAATATAACTAACTGTTCACATGTGAAATTATTTTATCATACGCATTACATTTCAACCACCCTTCAGGCCACTTAGTGGCGGGTGGTTCTTGAACAGTATAAAACAGCACCCCCGCTGAAAACCCGTGCAGTGGAAACAAATCTTTCTCCGGTAACGTCTCACACTCGGCAGACATTCAGCTGAAGATGAAGCTGTTAAAAATCTTATACGTGTTTATCATTTTGGTAACAATGGTATGGGCAGATGTTTCACACATTCTTAGCCGTGTTCAGAAACCGTATGCAGAGGCTGAATTATTGCTGAGGAAGTTCTTTCACGGGAATGCTCTTAAAAATAGTGTTCTCATTATAACCGTGTCAAAAACAGACCTTAATTTGCCAGAAGAAAATGACCAATCACTTATAACCAGAGATGTCAGCGTTCCCAACGAGCGGCCAACTTACCGCTACACGTATCAAAGTTATATTGAAAATTTTGACTTACTAATCAATGAAGGAATATTATTATCAGATAAGATTATTCTGGTCCATTCAGAGAATGTCTATCTCAATTTTCCACCACACGAAAGTACCTTCATTACCATCCTAATGAATTCAAAAAGTAAGGTATCAATTAAAATGTTAAACGGTGTTGTACTCGGCGATCTCGATCAACATATTGAGATTCGGGATTTTCATACATATTCCGATTGTAGCGCAGTTTATGGCGAACAATCAATTTACAGAAAAATCCATGTTACAAATAATTTTCCCGCAGTAACCCGAAAGCCATCAGCACCAAGCCAACAACCATGTGTTATCGGAATGACTTTTGTTAGTCATTTATTTAAAAAAGAATCATTCTCTTTCCAAAAAGAATACTTCAAATCTCACCCAGTGTACAAAATAATTAAAACTATATCTGAAAAGAAGAACATTCAAGTAATCCCGAGGACTTTGGATGAAGACATCAAAAATCAGAAGATCGATCCCGATTACGTTATGAATTTACAGCGACTGATCTATATAGATGATTATATAACAATTGTTAATGAGCCGGATGATGCGATGATTTATTTTGGGAACGAAGAGATCATATGGCTGGTTGTTAATCCTGGGGAGAAGATCATAAACATCAGTGTCTTGTGGAAAGCCATCACTATTACTAGCGGAATACTCATAACGGTGTTACTTTCCGAGCTCTTGCTGAGGCGCTGGTTCTCCGTGCACTCCCTGCTGCTGTCCATGTGGTCCATACTACTCACAGTGTCCATTCCTCGGCAGCCACGCCACAGAGTATTAAGGTTACTGTTCTTTTCATGGACAGTCGCCTCATCTACTATAATTCTCTGCTACTCATTGAAGATATATAATTTTTTAGCTTTTCCGCACCTCACTAGATTCAGAAACCAAGAAGAACTGCTGTCATCCGATGTCCCTGTGCTGGTACTGTCTGAAGAGCTATTTTCGGTCGCGTTGAACTCCCGTGATAAAACATATTTTACACAACACCGACATTTTGAATACTATTCTACTGTTGTGGAGCAAAGTAATTTGTCATTTTCCCAGCATGTTGTTGAAAAGATAGAAAGCCGGAATCAATGGGCGATCCTGCTGAATTACAGGCATGCCATGATGATCCTCAGGGAGCGTCCCAACACTGAGTACTATTTCATTCCAGAGGTAGTTATTACTTACCCCATGTTCGTGCACGCTATTTACCCTGACTGGTTCTCCATATACTTAAAAAATAAAATCAGTCAGCTGTCTGAAGCAGGTTTACTGGATAGGATGTTCAAGAAATATGAAGCAACTGCCGATATTCAGGATCCTGGACCATCACCGCTCTCAATCAAATACTTCATTAATTTTTACATCTTCATAGCTTTTATGTTTGGAGTTTGTATAATTGTCTTTATCGGGGAGCTTGTTTATTACAGATTTTTCGATTCGAAAAGAAATACCAACAGAAGAAACATGTTGAACCTTGTGCATCCTTGAGTTCAAATGTTCTGTATTTTTCTCATCTTTATCTATTGGTATCCGGGTCCGAGGCTTATTGCACATTCTCCATCCTTGTCTTTAGCCAAATCTCTGCAGTCTGTAATCTACAATCCGCAATCTCATCTCAGCCAGCATAGTTTTCAAGCACTCCCTGAATAAACCTGTAATTCTCACTTCTCACAACCAGCCTCTTGGCCTCCTCCACATCATAATTGTCACTATCGTAGCCTGTTTCAAGTCCACTATAGTAATGGTGATTAACCAGTTACACAACAACCATTATTTGAGTATCTGATTGTATCCATGATTGGTAATTGACTTTTTGCAATTCGACGAGTAACACTTATATCCCATGAATAACTAACTAAAACTAACTAACAATTACACCGTTTCTCCGCAGGGATAGGCAGAGAGGATAGAATGCCATATTCTTCTATCTTGGCACACCACTTTTGCTTTGGCTACATTCGGCTTTGCCTATCTTCCATACAAGTTGTACAGTTGTTAAGACTTTTAATACTTGTAGTATCTGATCGCGCCAGGTCTTTCGAGGACGCCCTCTATTCCTGTTGCCTTCAACACTCGCCTCATATATTTTCTTAACCATCCTTTCCTTGTTCATACGTTCCACATGACCAAACCCTCTCAGCACTCCTATCTTTATTCTATCTACTACACTAAAGCCAGCATTACATTCACTTCTAATTTGTTCATTCCTCACTCTATCGACCAAAGCCATTTCCACACAAGCGTCTTAGAGACTGCATTTACACCGCATTCAGTCTACTTTCATTCCTTCTTTGCCAATTCCAGGCTTCACTTCCATCCATCAGGGTTGACACCATTATGCACCGCTAGTTTTGCTTCTTTTTACAGATACTTATTGGCCATAATTGCATTTAGAGCACCATTGACTTTGTTTCCTGCAGTCACTCTCCTATCGATATCATTCTCAGCCTTGCCGTCTCTACTAAACATACTTCCCAGATGCACAAACTCGTTCACTTGTTCTAAGCATTCGTTGTTTACAATTACATCACACTTAGTCACTCTTTCGTCTCTCTCGAATACCATCACTTTCGATTTGAACAACCAGTCATAATAACGGTTTGACCGTCACTAGTCCGCATACGGCATTGGTCAAAAGTATTCTGCGGAAATCTTTTAAGCGGTCTTCCAGGAATACGATGACCTGGGATTTCATTAGCTGTAATAAAAGGGATTTTGGAGATGTCCGTTCTGTTTATATGAAATCTCCAAAATCTTCTTATATGAAATCTGTTTATATGAAATCTCCAAAATCTTCTTCTTGCTCTGCTCCATAATACAATATCTTTGGTGCCATAGGTCTGTCTTATTTTTTCATTGCGCATTCGACCTCTAAACATTCTCCCTGTAGTTGCCCTTAAAATTTTCATGTTGATTTTCTCAGTGTTCTGGTTGTGTCAGCTCTTGTTTCTACACCACAGCCCATGATTGTATATTACATGACTTGCATATCTGTACTTTGCCGTCTACGCGCATGAATATTACTGGAGACCTTCAAGATATTCAAATAATCGGGGAAGTAAACTACGAAACTATCATTTTGGGTCTTGTGTGTTTTAAAAATGTAGAATTAAACTTGGAATTAATTGCATTATGCAAGCTTATTTTGAGAATAGTAAGAATATTGATGTGACATGCATTCTATGTTCGCATCCCTATTTAAAAAAAAAGAAATTACTAAATAAATTAAGCGTTGTTTCAATTACAGAGTGGAAGTTCATGACTAACACAATAATTTATACACAACTTTTTATTCCACTTATTTGAGTTATATAAGCCTAAGCACTTTCGACGGGCACAACCATTATCTTCAGAGGCAAAATTAGAATTAATTGTAAATCAATACTCTGACATGGCGGACCACTGTATTGAACATGGTCACTTGTTTGACCAAAATAATGTTAGGGTCCTATATCTAGAGTCGAAGGGTCGTAAACTGGATACTCTAGAAATACTAGAAATTAATAAAGCAATCAAAAATAAAAATAACCTAATAAACATTCTAATACCTGCGTCATCCCTGTTATTAAAATAAGTGTTATTGTATGTATAAATTAATTACTGTTGTATACGTCAACTAGAATGCGACCACTATAACTTGGCGGGCGAGGGAGGGCGTCCCTGTCGCGTAACAGAAGTTGCCAGGATGTAAATTTATTACACAATACATAATGTACAGAATGTCCGGTGACCGGTGTCATAGCCTTTAACAGAAATTTGGTCAGGCAACACTAAAGAAACCAAGCAATAATGGCGGCCGTTCTATCTGTCAAACTGTCAGACGATAATATCGGTCCATTATTTGCTTTTTCAGCTTTGCAAAACTTCAACACTTCATTGGCAATTGTTCTTGCACCATCCCGGACTGTTTAGGATGTTTTGGACTTAATAATTCAGTGTATATTGGTAATCAAGATGTCACAGCTCCCGAAATTGAGCTGAATGACAGGGCGAGGGGTTACCGTCGGGAGCGGGCGGGGCGGGTTTTAGTTCCAAAGTCGCCGCACGCCAAGTTATTGTGGTCAAGCAATACCCGTCCCCCTCTGTCCTCCCTTTACTTTAGATTTGTCGGCCATATTGCATCGAAAGCGTTTAGGATTATATAACTTAAATAAGTAGAATAAATCATTGTGTATAAATTATTATGTAAAAAGAAGTTATATGACTGAGAAGCCAAGATCAATGATGATAAATTGTCAGGGTGTGATATTCCAAAGAATTGCATTATCGCACTTTTATAAGTTTAGTATAGAGTTTTTCAAAATGTGTTGACTATTATTGTTGATTTTGTCTTGAGTGTGAAGTGCACTCAACAATTATATTGTGTGAAACATTATTGTAAGAGTGTTGTGCCATATATTTATTCAAACTATGTAAACGAAAATATTGTATTTTTAGAGTCGCAAAAATCAATAGTCAGCTGTTACATGTTTCAGAGAGTTTTGCTCTTTGTATATATTTTTTAACAATATGTAGAACCTGATTAATTTGAAATTCAAGGGACCCAAAAAAAACATTTTGAAATATGTGGAACCCCGTTAATTTGAAATTCAAGGTACAAAAACAAAAATCGCGATAGACTGTGAAAATTGCCAAAAATGCAAAACTTGGGAAAAAAGCTATTTGGTAAAAAATGTCTGTATTTTTTCATATTGCAAAATATCATTTCGAAAAAGAAATATTTATTATGCTAATACAAGAACACATTTCTATTATGTATGTATTGACATATTTTTTAAATTAAAATTTATTGATTTATTGCGCAAGAGGCTAAAAATTATTTTGAATTATGAATTACTGGAATTTTCGAATTACCGGGGCTAATCTACTATTAATTTAATATTTTGAGACTTGTGGGTTTGAAAAATTTCAAATTAACGGAGTTTTATTGTATTAGTGAGCGGATGGTCGTTTGTTTCGGGGCAATCCTGACTATGTTGGTTAAAATGCAGTGGTTATATTTTCCATCCATTGTTAGTACAGTATTGGCACTGGATAGCAATTTTGCTGCTAATGTCAAAACTTGATACTCTGTAGCATAGATAAAAAACATTACAATTTTTGAAAAAATTAAATACTTTAAATAATATGTTAATCAAAAAATTGTTGTAGGAATATTCTTGTCAAATAATGAAAGGGTTAAAATTAAAACAATAAAAAACATTAATGATTATAAACCGGACGTCAGTGGCCGGGTCATGTGGAGGACTGAACAGCAAGCACCAAAGTCTCTGCTGAATTCAAGACCAATAGGGCGAAGGAGCTTAGTAAGGCCAAAACTAAAATGAAGTGACAATGTTCTTAAAGATATATCTGCTTTGGAAATCCAGAGATGGATGGAGGCAGACCTTGAAAAACCAAGACCCACCAGGAAGGGGTTAGAGAGCCAACAGTGATGATGATAATGAATGATTATAATAAACCTTTGGGATTTTGGCATTTACAGAAAAATTACTTACTTTCCATCTTCGATACATCAAATATATATTTTAATGAAATGAATTGTACTTTTATTGTTTGACTTGTTTGTTATTTGAATTTTTCAAATACATTTTTGCCATTTTTATTGTATTAAAAGTGTTGTTATCATAATTGTAGTGCGTTTACAAATTATATATTTAAAAAAATATTATTTTTGATGCCAAATTCATTACCCTTCCTCGCCCAAGATTTGTATTTTTGTAGGTACCATACATTAATTGCATATTCCTGTTCACTTCAAAAATCCTCCCTCATTAAAATATTATATTATGCCTATATTCGCAGGCACTTGGAGTATGTATCTCAGGTCTGGAATCCACAACATACATTGCGAGATTAGAAAAAATTTAGAACTGGTTTCTAACCAGTTCTAAATTTTTTCTACGTCAACGGTAAATCCGGTATGTACTTCGGCTCATATATGGAAGCAACGGACTTCTACAACATGAGAACCCTGGAATATAGAAGAGCAAGAGCTGATCAAATACTACTCTTCAAGTTACTTCAGGGACATATTGACTGTCGCAGCGGACTGGATCTGGTTTCTCTCCATACTCCATCAAGGCAAACCCGACAGCCCGTGCTCTACGTTTATTATTTTTGCTGATATTTAAGAAAAAAACAAAACATATATTCCTCCTACTTATGTACTTACTTACTTACTTCTCTATGTGCTATGGTTTTTCTTTATTTGGTTTTATTGTTATTCTTCTATTCTGTTTTGCTTTGGTTTTAATATTTTATGTTATGCCGTGGATCTCTGTAAACTATTCAATAAATTTTACTGTTGAGATTCCTAAAAGAAAAAATATGTAAAAGCAAAGAAAAGAATGAGGGTGACAAACTTTTCCTTCGTTGAGAAATTATCCTGCGAAAATTGAATTTTTTAATAATTTTGTCTACATTGAGTAGGTACATGAACAAAAACATTATTAGGTAAGTTCATAAAGATTCTACTTTTATTTATTTATTTATTAAAAAAAAATAATAATAAATAAAAAAAATATAGAGATGCGAGCACAGAATACGAGTCACATCAATATTCTTACTATTTTCAAACTGAACCAAACACTTGTGCTATGAAAAAATGACTAACTTGCTGATCTGGAGTGAGGTTCGAACCCGCGACGTTTGGATCACGAGGCGAGAGTCCTAACCACAAGGCCAACAAGCTACTCAATAACCATAGTGCACAGTGCCAAAAATGGCTGCTATTTTTGAACCAGATATACCTTATAAAATTTTAAATAGATTATTTTTTAAATACCAAAATACAAGGGAATGCACTGATAAAATATGATTTTTTTCTGAGATGGTCTAGCAACCAATTTTTTTTCTTTTTTTCCACTTAGGATGGATTGACCCATTTACTTATATTTGTTATAAAATAAAATTTTCTTGAAAATTTTAAGTTTAATTACTAAAAAAAACATGCTGAGATTGCTCGAACGAGGGTAGGTATTAAAGATTAACAAATTGTAAAAATGAACTTCAATATGGTGTAATTCTAGTGCTAGACATGTTAACATTAGAACTAAAGCACTTGATTACAAATTCAGTGTGCAAATACAAATATATTTTTCTGATATCTTTATATTTCAAGGCCATTGAGCGAGCCAAAAGTACCAGTTCTAATAAAAACTGTAAATGCAGTACTTAATTAAATTCAAAAATGCAATTTTTGAGTTCTATTGAATTTTAAAAAAATGACATACTCTGGTAAACATTGTTTAGTGTTTAGTTAATAATGATGGGTCCGCTCTGTACTAAGTACTACAATGTAGTACTACATTACACTGAAGTGCACATTTCACACATTTGTAAGAGAACTGCATACTACAAACTACACACACCAAAAACTACGTACACACCTCAAACTTCAAATAGTACACTTTAAAGTGCACACTACAAACTGCACACTTCAAATTTTAAATTGAAATGTGATTTTTTTAGTATGTGAAATTTTTGGCTGATGTTTTAGCAAAGTTGATGTACATAAAAATGAATAATTGACATGGATTAGAACATTTTGATACTGAATGATGAAATGCCGGAAACTGAAACAACCCCCCCTCCCCATGGATTTGAAAATTTTGCAGTAGTACACATTCAAAGTAGTACTTTTTGTAGGTTATTGTAAGTTAGTATATATAATTTTGTAGTACGACAATTGGTTCACAAATGTAGTGCACATTTTGTAGTCTTCAAACTGGTGAACATGTGCGTGTTATAATCTTCATTTTTAAATGTAATTTTTCCCTTCGCTACTGCATTCGCACAGTTTATGACTCACTTAGTGGAGTTTATTTCGAGAGCTCTATATGGTCAACGTTATTTTGTTGTCAATTTTATTTATTAAAATTTTTAATGAACAAAATAATTTTTAATTAATGAATATTTAATTAATTAATGAATAAAATAATTTTTAATACATTACTCAATTTAAACTCGGCCTACTATTCTAAACACAAATGTAGCAACATGCCTACGTTCAATGTATCAAGTTATGTATGCAGGTATATATGTATTCCAAATAGGAATCATCTGTATATTTCAAGGGGCTATGCTAGTGACATCTGTTGTCTCTTCTCATGAAACAGTAAACATAGATTTCACAGCTGGTAATGATATTTCTAAAAAGAATAATCCAGCAGTCGATAAATCCAGTGTTCTCAGAACATACATATAAAAATATTATTAATAAAAGTATTGCATCGCTCTGTCCAAATCGTTATCGTAGTTTCTTCGACTTCTTTCAAATTTCTTCTTGAATTACATACATCTGTATCTATATAAGTATGATATGTTATGTTTTTATAAATTTGAAAGATGTCAATTTTTCAGAATAATTCTGTACCAAATTTGTAAGCTTATTTCACTTAAACCTTCTAACTAAACTAACATCACACCATTTCACCGCTTGGAGAGGCAGGGAGGAGAGGATTCTAGAGAAATATTTTTTGTATATTAGGGAAAAATTATTAGTACACTTTAAATACTTATTTTTTTAATTATATGTCACACATGTTACACAAATTACATTTACACTCATTAAAAAAATCATAACATTCAGTACAACAAAATACAGGCGGACCTCAACTTTCGCACATAATTGGTTCCTGAAAATGTGTGCGAATGTTGAATGTTCGAAAGTAGAGGGAAGTAAAAAAAATTAAAATTGTAATTTAAAATATTTATTTATCAAGTAAATATATGATGTTTAAGGCCCGGTTGTTTCAAATTCGATCAAAGTAAGCGTAGAGTTTAAACTGAAATTTTACGTTCTCCACCAATCAGTTTTCGTAAAAATCTATGTTTTTATCGACCGCTTACTTTGATCGAACTTGAAACAACCGGGCCTAAGAGGCGTTAAATTGGTTTAAGAGATATGTTTAAGTGGGGTTTGTGGGTGTTTTCCTTAAAAATTATCAAGAGCTAATTGTTTGCCACTCTTCTTTCTCTTTTCTTCATATATGTAGTATTTTAAAACATGCTATCCCTTTATTGATCGGCCTACACACTCGAGATATGCGTTCTCCATTGGGATCACAATCTTCCATAATATTTAAAAAATTGACAAGATGCATGAAGGCTTCATTAATATTTTTCATTATTAAAGTCTTGATGATTTGATCAGTTTCTTCTTCCTCACTTTCATTATATATTTCATTTTCATACTCCTATTGCTCAATTAAATATTAATTTGTTAGAGGTTCTGAATGAGATTTTATCATCTCATTAACATCCTCATTAGTAACATATAAGTTTAGTTTCATTCATTAGGCGGACAATATCAATTGTGATAGTTTCTGGAGTTTCATCACAATTTAAAAAATTGTTTCCATGAACCTTTCATGGTTGACTCTTTTATTTCAGCTCACGCTATATGTCTCACGTGTCTCCAATATTGTTTATTGTGTTTCAGACATTGTAGTTCTTCCAGAAATCTTTTAATGTAGGCCCACCTTCCCTGTCAGTTGCCTCGATAGCCTGAGTCATTATTGACCTCATATAATTATCGTTAAAACATAGCTATCACCGTTTGGTCCATAGGCTGTATAAGGCAGATATTATTGGGAAGAAAAAAAACAACATTGATTTCCGTGTATAAATTCTGTAGAGATTTTGTGTCTTGGAGGATTGTCTAAGATTAATACTATTTTAAATGGTAAATTATTATCTTTCCTTCCTGCGCAAGACTAAATCTCTATTCTGGCTAGCTCACAAGCAAAGTGATGGAAGGATGCAAGATGCAAGTGATACCAGGATTCCACTTGCTTATAAGCGAGCGAGAGGGGGATATCTTTACCCTACAGCGTGACAATGTGCGAAATAGCGAATTGTGCGAAAGTCGAATGTTCGAAAGTCGAGGTCCGCCTGTACATGTTTAATTAAACAATCTTGCCTCAGAATGAACTGGAGCATGAATGAAATCAAAATAAAACCAGCTCTGGTTCACGCAGTGCTCAGAAGAATATTTGTGAATACACACTAACATTATTTGTGTCCCGCTGAGAGCATTGAGATGCAGAATCATTTCAGGTCAAAACTGATATGGAGGCAGATGAAATTCTGGCTTTATTCCGAAAGTAAAGGATTCTCCAGAAGGTCCCCGGAAATACATACTTGATAACCAGAGAATGAGATAGGCAGATACAGATAAAGTGCAAGCCAAGGGATATTCGGAGAACGTTTGTTCAGTCGGCCTTGGATTTGATATCTAAACTCCATGGTGAACAAAATTAAACATGACCCTTCTGTTGGAATTTCTTTGGGTATCGAAAAATCTGTAATAAGCAAGCTCCCCGATAAAGATAAGTATACAAACCCCAAACATAAAAGCTATGAAGATGTAAAAATTAACAAAGTATTTGATTGTGAGCGGTGAGGGTCCGGGATCCTGAATATCGGCAGTTGCGTCGTACTCCTTGAACATCTTCTTCAGTAAACCTGCTTCACACAACTGGCTCACTTTATTTCTTAAGTATGTAGCGGCGCTCAGCCGGCTCGCGCCATCTACCTGCCTACGAGCGGGGACCCTTTTTTTATTAGGTTAACATAAACAACGTCTGCGGCGGAGACATCGCCGGTTACGTAAACAAATGCAAGAAAAGGGAATCGGATGAGATGACGCCGTGCACCAGTCTAGATTCATCTCAAGTACCGCCCGGTCGTTGTTTAGAAAACCTGGGTCCGCGTCTCATATCTGTAGTATTTACATTTCTCTTTGTCCTATACTTTCGATATTTTACTATTTTCTTTTGTGATTGATAATTAACTTATGTGCACACTGGAACACTGTATATTTTATTTGCTCCCGGAGCCTAACTCCGGTCGAGGAATAAACGTTAAATAACAGATCATTCTTTCATTCCATCGACCTACGGATATTCCCAACAGTGGTGACCAAGACGTGATATGAAGTTTTTTTTTCAATTTGGGAAGCCGAATGGATGAAAGATAGTAAATAGTGACAATTTATAAAGAACGGTGAAAGTGCGCGCATACTAACACACTCCCTGGCGTATTGCAGAAGTGCCAAGAACGTTCACTGCGTCAGGGGTGCAGATGGACAAAGTGTTTTACATCTCGTGTGTGTAAGTGCGTACCACTACTCCCGAAAGGACTCTATACCGGCCGTAAACGAACATTACGGGAAGGCGATAGTGAAACGATCACGCTCAAAGCATCCCCACGATGTCCCAGCCGCACAAAGAACTCCGAGAGCTACCCAGCAGCGCCACCGTGCCCCCAGAAATCAGCCGCGTGGCAGTGCGCATTCCGCCGTTCTACCCCAACGACCCCGAGTTGTGGTTCGCCATGGTGGAACAAAGTTTCGACGCGGCGGGGGTAACGGTAGACGCCACCAAATTTGGTCATGTCTTGGGAGCCCTGGACCCCACTTACGCCCAGGAGGTTCGGGATATTATCGTTGCCCCACCAGAAGCTGGAGCCTACGCCCTCCTTAAGAGTGAACTTACGCGGCGCCTCAGCTCCACCCAGGAGCAGAAGACGAGGAGGCTTTTGGAGCTTGAGGATATGGGGGACCGCAAGCCGTCCCAGTTCCTCCGACATTTACGCACTCTTGCGGGAAATACAGTGTCCGACGAGGTTCTGAGAACGCTGTGGATGGGCCGTCTTCCGCGGAGCATGCAGGTGGTCCTTGCCACTCAGCAGGATACCCCACTAGACAGAGTGGCTAACCTCGCCGACGCCATTGACGACTACACCAGCAGGCCCTCCCTCAATGAGGTGTCCACTACTACGAGGGGGCAGACTGAAACGCAGTCGCTGCAACAGGAGCTGGCCGCGTTGCGCAGAGAGATAGCGGAGCTACGCATGCAGGACCGCCAGTCCCGAGGCTCCAGTCCACACCCTAGAAGCCGCAGCACTGGAAGATCACGTACCCGAAGCCGATCTAGGGGACCGCAACCCCATGACATTTGCTGGTACCATTGGCGCTTTCGAGCCAATGCCCATAAATGTCAAGCCCCCTGTTCTTTTGAGCAGGGAAACGCTCAGGGCTCCAACTGATGGCGACCAGCATCCCCAGCCCTAATCAAGTAAGTCGCCTTTTCATCACGGACCGAATAACCCGCACTCAGTTCCTGGTGGACACGGGTGCGGACCTGTGTGACTATCCACGGCGCCTGGTCCATGGACGCCCTGCAAAACAGGCATATGAGCTATCGGCAGCAAATGGCAGTACCATTGCCACCTACGGCAGCCTGACGCTTACCCTGAATTTGGGCCTTCGACGCGACTTCACCTGGAGATTTGTAATTGCCGATGTCTCCAGGCCTATCATCGGAGTGGATTTTCTGGCGAGGTACGGATTGCTGGTCGACGTTCGGAATGGGCGGCTACTAGACCAGGTGACGAATCTGACAGCACCCGGTAAACAGAGCACCGACAAGGTCGCCTCCATCAAGACTGTCGCAGGTACGTCCTCTTACCATGTCCTCCTGCAGAAATTTCCCGATCTCACGCGCCCGGACGGCACGGTCAAGGAAATTCAGCATAGTACCACCCATCACATTAGGACCACCCCGGGTCCTCCAGTAGCTGAACGACCCCGACGCCTCGCTCCCGAAAAATTCAAGCGAGCCAAGAAGGAGTTTGAGGCCTTGGTCCGCCTCGGTATCGCCCGGCCCTCAGAGAGCTGTTGGGCTTCACCACTACACATGGTCCCCAAAAAAGACGACCAGTGGCGACTGTGCGGTGACTACCGGAGCCTGAACGCCAGGACTATTCCTGACCGCTACCCTGTTCGCCATATACAGGACTTCGCTCAGTCTCTGAGAGGTACCAAGATCTTTTCCACCATTGACCTGGTACGGGCATATAACCAGATTCCAGTGGCACGAGAAGACGTCCCGAAGACGGCCATATCCACGCCGTTCGGGCTTTTCGAATTCCCTGTCATGTCTTTCGGGCTTCGGAACGCAGCCCAGACCTTTCAACGCTTCATAGATGAAGTTACCCGGGGACTGGACTTCTGTTACGCATACATCGATGACATACTCGTTGCCTCGGCATCGAAAGAAGAGCACATGGCCCATCTCGAAATACTGTTCCAGCGTCTGCAGGAATACGGTGTGGTCATCAACGCCAGCAAATGCCATTTCGGAGTACCAGAAGTCAAGTTCCTGGGGTATCTAGTGTCCGGCGAGGGCACTTACCCCCTTCCAGAGAAAGTCGAAGCTATCAGGGGCTATAAAAGACCGGAGACAATTAAAGATCTCCGCCGGTTCCTGGGGGCATTGAACTTCTACCGTAGATTCTTGCCCCGGGCCGCAGAAACGCAAGCACCCCTCAACGACTTCCTCCAAGGAAACCAAAAAGGGAAACAGCTCGTTCCTTGGACACCAGATTCCATCGAAGCATTCGAAAAGTGTAAGGAAGCCCTTGCTCAGGCAACGCTGCTCGCGCACCCAAAGTGTGACGCACCGCTATCAATCATCAGCGATGCCTCCGAGACCACAGCCGGCGCCGCACTCCATCAGCTCGTCAATGGAAACTGGGAACCGCTGGCATTTTTCTCGAAAAAATTTAGTGCCGCCGAAAAGAAATACGGCGCTTACGACAGAGAGCTCCTGGCCATATATCTCGCCGTGAAACACTTCCGCCACATGGTAGAAGCCAGGACATTTACCATATTCACAGATCACAAGCCGATCACTTACGCCTTTCAGCAGAAAGCTGATAAGTGTTCGCCAAGACAATTCCGACATCTGGACTATATCAGCCAATTTACCACCGACATACGGCATGTGGCGGGCAAGGACAACATTGTCGCAGACGCCCTCTCCAGGGTAGAGACTATAGATACTCCCCTGGACTACACAGCGTTAGCTGAGGACCAGGTGGGCAATGAGGAATTGGAGAAGTTTTTGCGGGAAGGATCTGTTTTACAGCTGAAAAAAGTAAGAATTCCTGGCACCAGCGCAGACCTTTTCTGCGACGTCTCTACGACGACAGCCAGGCCCTTCGTCACACAGAAGTTCCGACAGGCAGCTTTTAATACGGTCCATCAACTGGCTCATCCAGGTAGCAAGGCGACGGTCAAGCTCATAACACAGCGTTATGTCTGGCCGTCCATCAAAGCTGACGCTAGGAAATGGGCACGTAACTGCCTCCAGTGCCAACGCAGTAAGGTGTCAAGGCACGTATCAGCACCTCTAGGTACCTTCCCTCAAACATCGGCCAGGTTCGAACATGTCCATATCGACATCATCATCATGCCAATGTCAGAAGGATGTCGATACTGCATGACTTGCGTGGACCGGTTCACGAGATGGCCAGAAGCTTTTCCAATCAAGGACCAAGAGGCAGAAACGGTGGCGCGAGCATTTTACCAGGGGTGGATTACCCGGTTCGGGACTCCGCTCCGAGTCACGACAGACCAGGGCAGGCAGTTTGAATCGAGGCTTTTCAGGAATTTAAGTTGCCTGGCAGGATCGACTCAAATCCACACGACTGCATACCACCCTGCGGCAAACGGTATGGTAGAGCGACTACACCGCCAGCTGAAAGCAGCCATAAAATGCCACCAAAACAACCGCTGGACAGAAGTGCTTCCCACCGTACTGATGGGAATCAGAGCTGCCTGGCGAGACGACCTTTCTACCACTTCAGCCGAACTGGTTTATGGAGAACCACTCCGCCTACCAGGCGAATTCCTCACCACACGATCGACGGTCGACGATGGCACTGACAAATTTATCAAGGAACTGCGGCAATACTTTACCCAGCTACGACCAGTAGAAGGCACCCGCCATGGAGAGAGGAGACAGTTCATTTTTAAAGACCTTCCCAAATCTACACATGTCTTTCTGAGGGACGATACCGTCAAGAGCCCACTCCAGCAACCATACAGTGATCCCCACGAAGTCCTCCGCCGAAACGAGAGGACGTATACGATCCGTGTGAGAGGGAAGGACGTAACTGTCAGCATCGATCGCCTCAAACCGGCCTTCATAGCCACGGAACCGACGGAATCTCCGATTACTTTGACAACACCACAATCATCCCATCAAAATGTCTCCAAGTCACCAGATTTTACCAAAATTACCACACGTTCGGGCAGACATGTTCGATTCCCAGATCGCTTGGACATGTGGATTTCTAACACCGAATGAACTTCATCGCAGCATTCCTCGCTCCCGCTCCACCCATCAAGGAAGCTGCTGGGAGGGGAGTGCTGTAGCGACGCTCAGCCGGCTCGCGCCATCTACCTGCCTACGAGCGGGGACCCTTTTTTTTATTAGGTTAAAATAAACAACGTCTGCGGCGGAGACATAGCCGGTTACGTAAACAAATGTAGCAAAGGGAATCGGATGAGATGACGCCGTGCCCCAGTCTAGATTCATCTCAAGTACCGCCCGGTCGTTGTTTAGAAAACCTGGGTCCGCGTCTCATATCTGTAGTACATTTCTCTTTGTCCTATACTTTCGATATTTTACTATTTTATTTTGTGATTGATAATTAACTTATGTGCACACTGGAACACTGTAGATTTTATTTGCTCCCGGAGCCTCACTCCGGTCGAGGAATAAACGTTAAATAACAGATCATTCTTTCATTCCATCGACCTACGGATATTCCCAACA
>JADDOH010024289.1:0-32801 GCA_016648135.1 Agrypnia vestita
GTGTCTATCCACGGCGCCTGGTCCATGGACGCCCTGCAAAACAGGCATATGAGCTATCGGCAGCAAATGGCAGTACCATTGCCACCTACGGCAGCCTGACGCTTACCCTGAATTTGGGCCTTCGACGCGACTTCACCTGGAGATTTGTAATTGCCGATGTCTTCAGGCCTATCATTGGAGTAGATTTTCTGGCGAGGTACGGATTGCTGGTCGACGTTCGGAATGGGCGGCTACTAGACCAGGTGACGAATCTGACAGCACCCGGTAAACAGAGCACCGACAAGGTCGCCTCCATCAAGACTGTCGCAGGTACGTCCTCTTACCATGTCCTCCTGCAGAAATTTCCCGATCTCACGCGCCCGGACGGCACGGTCAAGGAAATCCAGCATAGTACCACCCATCACATTAGGACCACCCCGGGTCCTCCAGTAGCTGAACGACCCCGACGCCTCGCTCCCGAAAAATTCAAGCGAGCCAAGAAGGAGTTTGAGGCCTTGGTCCGCCTCGGTATCGCCCGGCCCTCAGAGAGCTGTTGGGCTTCACCACTACACATGGTCCCTAAAAAAGACGACCAGTGGCGACTGTGCGGTGACTACCGGAGCCTGAACGCCAGGACTATTCCGGACCGCTACCCTGTTCGCCATATACAGGACTTCGCTCAGTCTCTGAGAGATACCAAGATCTTTTCCACCATTGACCTGGTACGGGCATATAACCAGATTCCAGTGGCACGAGAAGACGTCCCGAAGACGGCCATATCCACGCCGTTCGGGCTTTTCGAATTCCCTGTCATGTCTTTCGGAGTTCGGAACGTAGCCCAGACCTTTCAACGCTTCATAGATTAAGTTATCCGGGGACTGGACTTCTGTTACGCGTACATCGATGACATACTCGTTGCTTCGGCATCGAAAGAAGAGCACATAGCCCATCTCGAAATACTGTTCCAGCGTCTGCAGGAATACGGTGTGGTCATCAACGCCAGTAAATGCCATTTCGGAGTACCAGAAGTCAAGTTCCTGGGGTATCTAGTGTCCGGCGAGGGCACTTACCCCCTTCCAGAGAAAGTCGAAGCTATTAGGGGCTATAAAAGACCGGAGACAATTAAAGATCTCCGCCGGTTCCTGGGGGCATTGAACTTCTACCGTAGATTCTTGCCCCGGGCCGCAGAAACGCAAGCACCCCTCAACGACTTCCTCCAAGGAAACCAAAAAGGGAAACAGCCCGTTCCTTGGACACCAGATTCCATCGAAGCATTCGAAAAGTGTAAGGAAGCCCTTGCTCAGGCAACGCTGCTCGCGCACCCAAAGTGTGACGCACCGCTATCAATCATCAGCGATGCCTCCGAGACTACAGCCGGCGCCGCACTCCATCAGCTCGTCAATGGAAACTGGGAACCGCTGGCATTTTTCTCGAAAAAATTTAGTGCCGCCGAAAAGAAATACGGCGCTTACGACAGAGAGCTCCTGGCCATATATCTCGCCGTGAAACACTTCCGCCACATGGTAGAAGCCAGGACATTTACCATATTCACAGATCACAAGCCGATCACTTACGCCTTTCAGCAGGAAGCTGATAAGTGTTCGCCAAGACAATTCCGACATCTGGACTATATCAGCCAATTTACCACCGACATACGGCATGTGGCGGGCAAGGACAACATTGTCGCAGACGCCCTCTCCAGGGTAGAGACTATAGATACTCCCCTGGACTACACAGCGTTAGCTGAGGACCAGGTGGGCAATGAGGAATTGGAGAAGTTTTGGCGGGAAGGATCTGTTTTACAGCTGAAAAAAGTAAGAATTCCTGGCACCAGCACAGACCTTTTCTGCGACGTCTCTACGACGACAGCCAGGCCCTTCGTCACACAGAAGTTCCGACAGGCAGCTTTTAATACGGTCCATCAACTGGCTCATCCAGGTAGCAAGGCGACGGTCAAGCTCATAACACAGCGTTATGTCTGGCCGTCCATCAAAGCTGACGCTAGGAAATGAGCACGTAACTGCCTCCAGTGCCAACGCAGTAAGGTGTCAAGGCACGTATCAGCACCTCTAGGAACCTTCCCTCAAACTTCGGCCAGGTTCGAACATGTCCATATCGACATCATCATCATGCCAATGTCAGAAGGATGTCGGTACTGCATGACTTGCGTGGACCGGTTCACGAGATGGCCAGAAGCTTTTCCAATCAAGGACCAAGAGGCAGAAACGGTAGCGCGAGCATTTTACCAGGGGTGGATTACCCGGTTCGGGACTCCGCTCCGAGTCACGACAGACCAGGGCAGGCAGTTTGAATCGAGGCTTTTCAGGAATTTAAGTTGCCTGGCAGGAACGACTTAAATCCACACGACTGCATACCACCCTGCGGCAAACGGTATGGTAGAGCGACTACACCGCCAGCTGAAAGCAGCCATAAAATGCCACCAAAACAACCGCTGGACAGAAGTGCTTCCCACCGTACTGATGGGAATCAGAGCTGCCTGGCGAGACGACCTTTCTACCACTTCAGCCGAACTGGTTTACGGAGAACCACTCCGCCTACCAGGCGAATTCCTCACCACACGATCGACGGTCGACGATGGCAGTGACAAATTTATCAAGGAACTGCGGCAATACTTTACCCAGCTACGACCAGTAGAAGGCACCCGCCATGGAGAGAGGAGACAGTTCATTTTTAAAGACCTTCCCAAATCCACACATGTCTTTCTGAGGGACGATACCGTCAAGAGCCCACTCCAGCAACCACACAGTGGTCCCCACGAAGTCCTCCGCCGAAACGAGAGGACGTATACAATCCGTGTGAGAGGGAAAGACGTAACTGTCAGCATCGATCGCCTCAAACCGGCCTTCATAGCCACGGAACCGACGGAATCTCCGATTACTTTGACAACACCACAATCATCCCATCAAAATGTCTCCAAGTCACCAGATTTTACCAAAATTACCACACGTTCGGGCAGACATGTTCGATTCCCAGATCGCTTGGACATGTAGATTTCTAACACCGAATGAACTTCATCGCAGCATTCCTCGCTCCCGCTCCACCCATCAAGGAAGCTGCTGGGAGGGGAGTGCTGTAGCGGCGCTCAGCCGGCTCGCGCCATCTACCTGCCTACGAGCGGGGACCCTTTTTTTATTAGGTTAACATAAACAACGTCTGCGGCGGAGACATCGCCGGTTACGTAAACAAATGCAAGAAAAGGGAATCGGATGAGATGACGCCGTGCACCAGTCTAGATTCATCTCAAGTACCGCCCGGTCGTTGTTTAGAAAACCTGGGTCCGCGTCTCATATCTGTAGTATTTACATTTCTCTTTGTCCTATACTTTCGATATTTTACTATTTTCTTTTGTGATTGATAATTAACTTATGTGCACACTGGAACACTGTATATTTTATTTGCTCCCGGAGCCTAACTCCGGTCGAGGAATAAACGTTAAATAACAGATCATTCTTTCATTCCATCGACCTACGGATATTCCCAACAAGTATTTAGAGAACCAGTCTGAATAGAGAGCGTGCACGTACATGGGGTAAGATATAACTACCTCTGGGATGAAATAGTACTCGGTGTTGGGAAGCTCCCTGAGGACATTCACAGCATGCCTGTAGTTCAGCAGAATTGCCCATTGATTCTGACTTTCGATCTTTTCACATATATGACGGAAAAATGATAAATTACTTTTTTGCTGCTGGAGAGTAGTGAAGTCTTCAAAATGTCTGCGGTGTGAGTGATCATTATCACGGGAGTTCAACGCGACCGAAAATAGCTCTTCAGACAATACCAGCACAGGGACATCGGATGACAGCAGTTCTTCTTGGTTTCTGAATCTAGTGAGGTGCGGAAAAGCTAAAAAATTATATATCTTCAATGAGTAGCAGAGAATTATAGTAGATGAGGCGACTGTCCACGAAAAGAACATTAACCTTAATACTTTGTGGCGTGGCTGCCGAGGAATGGACACTGTGAGCAGTATGGACCACATGGACAGCAGCAAGGCGTGCACGGAAAACCAGCGCTTCAGCCACAGCTCGGAAAGCAACATCGTTATAAATACTCCGCAAGTAATGATGATGATCTTCCACAAGACGCTGATGTTTATGATCTTCTCCCCTGGATTAACAACCAGCCACATGATCTCTTCATTTCCAAAATAAATCCTCGCATCATTCGGCTCATCAATAATCGTTATATAATCGTCTATGTACATCAGTCGATGAGAATATATTAAGTAATCGGGATCGTTCCTTTGTTTTTCAATTTCTTCACTCAATACCATCATAATAATTTGAATATTCTTCCTTTCACATATAGACGCAATTATTCTGTATACTGGGTGAGATTTGAAATATTTTTTTTGAAAAGTGAACGATTCTCCCAAAAATAAATGACTAACAAAATTAATTTTGATAGTGCACAAACATTGACATGCTACAGCTGGTTTTCGGGCTACCGCTGGAAGATCACTCGGAATGTGGCTTTTTCTATGAATTGATTGCTGTTCATAAATTTTGGCACAATCGGAATATATGTGAATGTCCCGAATCACAATTTTTTGATCCATATCAATGAGTATAACACCATTTAACATACTAATTGATATATTACTTTGCGAATTCATTAGGATTGTACCAAAGGTACTTTCATATATTGGGAGTTCGAGATCAACATTCACTGAATGGACCAGAACAATATTATCTGATGATAATATTCCTTCACCCAGTAAAGATTCAAATTTTTCAATAAAACTGCGATATGTGTAGCGGTAGGTTGGCCGCCCGGTTGGAACGCTGACATCTCTGGTTATAAGTGATTGGTCATTTTCTTCTGGCAAATCAAGGTCTGTTTTGGCCACGGTCAGAACAAGAACACTATTTTTATGAGCATTCTCGTGAAAGTATTTTCTCATTAATAATTCTGCCTCTTCGTATGGTTTCTGAACACGGTTTAGAATGTGTGAAATATCTGCCCAAACCGTTTTTAACAAAAAATTTAAAATGCATAACACTACTAGCAGTTTCATCCTGCTGCAGTTCTGTCGAATACGAAGAGAGTTATCGGAGCCAGTTTTGTTTCTACTGCACAAGTTTTCAGTGGGGGTGTTATTTTATACTGCTGTCAAGAACCACCCACCACTAAGTAGCTTGAAGGGTGGTTGAAATGTATCTACAATTATTTGAGTATGTGCGTAGTTCTGTATTTGAACTTGCGTTATTTTTCATTGCTTTTTTTAATTTTATTTATTTCATTGCTTTACTTATATAAATTGGTAAGGTTTGATTTTACTGTGCCTGTCTCACTAGAGAACTCTGTGCGGAGACAGGCAAAGTTTACAATTATAACTTATATGCAAGTACATTTTATACAAATTCATTTTATACAAAATAGATTAAAAATATGTACATTTTATACAAATAATGATAATATATACAATAATAATATACAATTCACATGGTTTTACTTTTCGGTTCTGTCTTCTTTCCAACTCAGGCAAAAACAAGCTCAGTTATTAGAAGTTCCTACAACCATCCATAAATATGCAAAATAATAATACATCAGTAATAATTTCTTCCAAAGAAAATTAAAAATTTAACAAAAACAACCCTGTTCTTAAAAAAAAAAATTGAACCATAGAGAAATTTTAAAAAGTGAAAAACAATCTTAAAGTCACGTACGGGGAATTATCGTAACTTAACGCAAACTAAGACAATCAAGGCAGCCAACTGAAGAAAGCATGCACAGGATTTCCCAATTTAGGGAACACAACATAATTTGTATAGATAAAAGGTATTCCACAAGGTACCGCAAAATACATAAAGGACATCCCACATGCCTCCCAAGGGCGGATCCAGCTTTGGCGCCAGGGGGGGGTCACATAGTCGTGGTCAAGTCACAAGAAGTTATAATTTAATTTTGATAATAATAGATACTTACAAGTAAAAGGTAGGTATTTTATTAATAAATGTAACTACCTACTGTACTTAAAAATACCTACCTATATTTAAATAACAAAATCAATTTTTCTTTTACGTCTTCTCCCGAAACGCGTTATCACTTCATCTACTCCAATGGGTACGTTTTTATTGACGTGGAGAAGTGGCAGTCCGGTTAGACGTTCTTCAACCATTGAAGCTCTTAGCCACGATTTGATTCTTCGCAACGTAGAGAAAGATCTTTCCGCTGTCGCTACACTAACAGGTAGTGTAGCCATAATACATAAAAAATTTCTTATATTAGGATACATCTCAATATCGCAATTTAAAATAAGGTCGGAAATCGACTGCGGTATGTCCTGACTCCGCTGCCACTTCACCATCCACAGCCGATATTCGTTTACAACGACAGAAACTGGAGTATTATCTAGTAACAATGAATAATCGGTTGCTAGTTGTTTCACAGTTTCAATGTCTTGATTACTGTATTCGCTTTTTGGCATGAAAACGCTTAGTTGAAACAAATTAAGTATTTCAAGAGACAGACGGTCCTGTAGGTCACTTATTATTGAATCCAGAAGAGGGATGTATATTAGGATGTCCCGTCCATGTATGAGAAAAAAAATTTTGAGCTACACAATCACAAGAGGTGTCAAAATTTGCGCAATTTTACACAAATTGCGAAAAAGGTAACAAAAAATAGAATTGTTTGTCATCTTGAGGGCTCTACCGAGCTTTGAAGTTTTGTAAATTTTACGTTTTTATAGAGTTAAACCGTTTGCCTAAAATAATAAAAAAATCATGTTTAAAAGGTATTTTAGTATTGAAATTAATGAAACAAAGCTCAAGAAAATAAAATAAACAAAATATAGATTATAATCAATGACAAAAACTAAAAACTTAAACTTATTTTTGTGTCCAAAATTTGGCATTTCTGCTCGAGATTGCATCCTGGTTCTATAAAGCCATCTCTAGAAGTAACGTCAGTTACACTTTGTGAGGCGGCTCTTATATTCACTAGGACCCGAAGTGCAACCATCAAAGGTCAAGAATAAATGACGAAGGGGTAAAATCATACAAACACACCATTGTAACGGTCTCTGCAAATACTCCTCTAAATATTGAATTGAACCCTTCCAATCGGTTTTAGTAGCAGTTCCGTCACATTCAACGCAAATTACGTAGTAAGAATTCCTTTTGCAGTGCCACGTCTTTCGGTATTGTGTGTCCCAAATAAATGTATCCAGGCTGAGCTAAAATTGAGATGTGGTCTTCTAAAACTTCTTTGCGATGATCTTTTCGTCCATCATAGTAAATGCTTTTTATAACAATACCTCCAATATCTTTTGAAGCTTCCGGGCTTTAGATACATCTCTGTAGATCATATTTTTATCAATAACCAGAGTTAAATCTTCGGTAGAAACCAAGCCGACGTCAGTCAAAACTGCAGAAGCAACAGCAGCAGCAGATTGCGTAGATAAACCGTATCTATCACAGATTTTTTCACTATCTTTTCAAATTGAGATGCTTTTCGAAATAGGATTTCAGTAATTAAATAACTCGTTCCTTAGTTGGAATCGAAGTTTTGGTCCAAATATTGTTGATCTTTTCGGAAACAATCACATATGTATCTGATTTGGATGAATTATACGCGAATTTCAGGTCGTTCTTGACAAATAAAATAAATTAAATGACGTCCCTTATAGTTGGTAGCTGCTGATTGTCAAGTTTTTTGTATGGTCCGAACATAGCATAAGTAGTCTGACTACGACCTCTAACTTCTTATTTAAAAATCACAAAGTCCGCTTTTACTACTGTAACAATCGCCATGGTACTTTTATGGCATAAAAATTATTTTGGCTACGAAGAAAACACTCGCGAGTCAAGTCAAGAAAGTCCTCAAAACAAGTTCAAACTTGAGGGTATTTGCAGGTTGAAACCTAACAAATTCGAAGTTGCTGGTAACGTGTTGTTGCATGCAAATCGAAACGTCATGTATGATTTACACCTAAATAGAATAAAAAGTCAATATTTTTTTGTATTTAGTTCAGGAGCCAAAATTGAGGATAGCGAAATATCATCATAAAAATGACAATTTTTCAAAATTTTGTAGATCGGTAAAACCCTAAAGATATAGTTTTATTTTATTTTTAAAATTATTTTGGTAATTTACGCTCAATTACGCAAGTTTTGAGAGGTCTTGTGTTAAGATAAGTCAAAAATTTTTTTATCGGGACAGCCTAGTGTATATGGCTCTGCAGAAATACTCTTCAGCAGATTGAGCAGGTTGGTATTGGTCCTATGTATTTGTCTTGACACTATTCTGGGACATTTAATTTCTACATCTAGCTGCTCAGCTACTTCTTTAGCCTCTTCAAAAAGCTGTCGGTAAATTACGTCCGCATTTTCTCATTTATTTTGTAGAACACTTATAGTATCATTAATAGCGTCCACAGCTTTTTTTAAATCAACCGAGTTCGATTGCAGTATTCTGCTTAAAGATACAGTAGTACCTGAAAAATAAAAAAGTTAGTAAGTGACTGAATGGGAGTATGAGTATTTTAATTGGTGGTCCACCTAGGTCCTGGACCCAGCCCAGGGGGGGGTCATGACCCCCATGACTCCCCCCTGGATCCGCGCTTGATGCCTCCGTGCAATCAAAAAGCCGCAATGAATAGCTTGTTGGTCTTGTGGTTAGGACTCTTGCCTAGTGATCCAAAGGTCGCGGTTCGAATCTCACTCCCGACCAGCAAGTTAGTCCTATTCTCATAGCACAAGCGTTTAGCTTAGTTTGAAAGTAAGAGTATTGATGTGACACGTATTCCGTGTTCACATCTCTATTTTTTTTTTTTTAAATTAGAAAGAAAAAAATTAGAAATTGGTCAGGTCTAAAAATCCTTTCGAATTACGAATTGTATGGTTTTTCAAATTTTCAGGGTTAATCAACCATGGAATTAACGTTTTGGGACATGTGTGTTCTAAAGATTTCCAATTATGATGAATTTTGAATTATCGAGGCTCGAATAAACTGATTTTTGCAATACACTAACCAACCATCACGATATTTTATTTACACTGCTTGAGTGGGCAGATTCTTTCCTTTCTTCTTTCTTTTCCACTTTCGCCTCGTTCACACTCATACATCTTCTCTTGAACGCTTGTTGGTTGTTGAAGCCTCTAATGGGGCCGTCCTCTAAAAATATCTTGTTTTTCTGATTGTGCCAGGCAGGAGCGTGCAGTGGGAACAAGAAACGTGACTTTTATTTAACCATATATTTGTGGAAAAAAAACGAAATTAAATATTTATCTGGCAGAATATTATGAAATATTAAAATCTGAATAATATGTGAATTATTGTGAAAGGAATATTACGAGATATGTCTCTTATTTCAGTTTCTTTTCAAAATATATGCTTAGGAAAAAGTCATACTTCCTGTTCACACTGCACGCCCCTGGTGGTCTCTAAGAAGTATATAAATAATATGTTAATGTTAGTATCGACATTTCAACATCTGGTTCTATTTATGGAATTACTTGGATCGACGTCACCTTGAGAACAAGCAGCTGCATATAATGACTCCACATTACGGGAGCTAAACTTCCAACCATTACATCAATGGTTATTGCAGCCATCAAGGAGTCGATGCTACGACAGCCGTCAAGGAGAAGGCCTGAAGCCATCAAGGCTGCACTCACATTCTTTAATTGATAAAAAAATGTTCCTCAACTTGTATTAATATACATATTTATTATCTTTTATGTTTGGAAAGTTTTTTACAGTTTTTCAATGCTAAGACTAGGAGACATCCAAAAATGGTGAGCGCAGGTTATAAAGTGAAATGCACTTTGAGTGCGATAATTTCTATTAAAAAGTTATCAAGAAGACACACAACTGATTCTTACTACTGACACAGAATGAAGTGGAAATATATGGAAATTTAATTTACTTTACTCATCTTTTTATTCTTATTTACTTTATTTCTTATATCTTTACCACTTTACTTTACTTTTTCTTATTCTTTTAATAATGCAACCATAAAATTAAACATTTTAATGGAGTCCCAATGAATGGAATGGCTACTTACCTCAGAACAGATAATTTATGTACCTAGCGAGGTAGGTAACGATAAAGGCCTGCACAAAAAATTGTAAATTGTACTTATTACTATCTTACTCATAAACTCTGTTGTTATTATATTCTTACCATTAATGTTATATAAAAAAAATATGTTATCTAGCTAATAAACGCCGATCTGAAACATCTCCAAACTGAATTAAATTGACACTAATTATATGATTTAATTATTAAATAATTTTTTAATTATTAAATATATTATTAAACAATTTTTTAATTATTAAATATAGGGGGCTGTGTTGGGCCAATGGCAGCCCAACACAGAGTTCAAAAAGTGTTTATAAGACTAGCTAGTAGGGGTAAACCCCTCTGCAAACCACCCTGTACTCACTCAACATTTTATAATGACAATGGAATAATAATTAATATTAAAAAAAAAACTAAATACATATGGTATATGTTAATACATTCTGCATAAAAAAAAGATAAAGACAATGACTTGACATTAATAGGACATTCTTTTGATTGCTTATCCTGCAATGGGATCCGGAACATCGGCCAGAGAGGTCAGATATACAAGTCATGTTACAATTTTGAAAAAAAAAATTTTAAAAAAATTCATAAAAAAATAATCAAAAAATTTTTTCGTGAAAAGAAAAATCGAAAAAAAAAATTTCTTAAACAAAATTTTTTCGAAAAAATTTTTTTAAAAAAAAAATTAGACATTACACGAAGTTACGGACGTTACACGAAGTTACGGATGTTACACGAAGTTACGGATGTTACACGAAGTTACGGATGTTACACAAAGTTACGGATGTTACACGAAGTTACGGGGACAGACAGACAGACGGACAACAAAATTATTATAATTAGGATGGGAAAAGTTAATCGTATGTATATACACCCTTGTCCATCTTTCCCAGCATCCTGAAAATAAAATCAATCTTTTTTAAATTTCATTGATATAGAAACACTTTGAGAGCTTGTAAAAAGTTTATTAAAATATTATCAGCAGTTGCTAGTTCTAATGTAATACTAATGGCAGCTATTTGCTGCTGGCTGAGGAGGGCGCAATACAGAGTTGAAAAAGGGTTTATAAGACTAGCTGATTACCCCCGTAGCAAGGGTAACCCCCCCGCGAACCACCCAACATTTAATTGAATCAACATCAGTTTCCGAATGCAACAAAACATTTCGAAAACAAACTTCATGAATCAAAATGAATGACTTATGTATACAGAGTGTCTAGTAGCTATCAGCAAAAACTATGAGGGAGTGTTCTTCATTCAATTTTGAATAGAAAATATTTTTTACATTTTTGACGAAATGTGAACAGTTACATAGATAAACGACATCAAAGTTTGCATTTTCTTTTATATTCCTGTTTTTTTCTGTAAAACGTTAAAAAAAATTCATCTAATCGTCGTGAGATGTTGATTCGATAGCATTTATCTCCTTTTTACCTATCACAAACCAATAGTTTGTACTACTTCAAAAACAAATATTAATAATCTAACTACATTAAAGTGTTATAAATTATATTTATAATCATCATATTATTATTACATATTGGTTAAAAATGTAGGTATGTTAATACTCAATAATACGTAAATATCAGTTATCACAATCCCGCCAAAGTATAAATTCTACCGCGTGTACATGAATGCACGCTCCTCTAATTTTTTTATAATGGCAAGATACGCACTATATGCATCGTTTTTGGAGCATTTATAGTATAGATGTTTAAATAATATAAAATATTCTTAAATACAATAAAGAATGAATAATAAAATTAACAATGCCGTGAAAATGACAAAATACTATTTCATAAAATAATTTCTTCTTCTTCTACCCCTCATCCTATTGGGTCGGGGTCCCTGCACCGCATAAGGGGTTCCAACTCTTCCTATCTTGGGCTGCGCTCTCCATGTCAGCCCAATTTTATTGCAACCTCGCTTCGCAGCAGTCCTACAGCTCCTCCTAGGATGGCCCCTCGGTCTTCTGCCTTCTACAGTATATCTACCGGCATCCGCAAGATATGACCCAGCCACCGCAACTGTGATTTTTCGATAAATGTCAATAAGGGTTCCACTTTTGAGACTTTCTCTAACTTGCATGCTTCTGATGAAAATTATTATTGCAGATCTAATAAAAAGTGGTTAGATTTATTGTAGCATCATCTAGCGAGTATTACTCAAAAGTTATATAAAGTTGATAGTTATTTGATATCGAGACCAGCGAAGGATCGAGATCTCTCAAGACTGACGGTGTTTATAGCTTTTTTATATAAAATGTGACCTTGCATTGCTTTTGAAAGCTTTGTCTGGCAAATAGCTACTTGCTTTAAACTAAACGCAGGATTCTTAATCATCGCCTATTAATTTGCTTCATGCATTATTTGATCCGTAGAAGAGTATATTTGTGGTATATATGTTGCATACAACACGTTTGAGCATGCAGGTACGGATGTGTATCGGTCTGTAGAGTATGCTGTCCGAGTCTAAGTTCGTTTGGCCAACCCATATTCCCAAGTGTTGAATGAATCACTTGCGGTAAAAAATATTGAAGTGAATAGTTTTAAAGTGGTGCCCCTCAGCTGTTAGCCTTTGAATTCCACTTACATTGGACCCTTCTCGAGACATGGTGACTCGTGCTTTCAAAGATCATATTAAAACTCAACAATCTTAAGTAAAATTTGGGTAGTTTTGGATGCTGTGTGTAAATATTTTGGTTGTATATGTCGGGTCACCACTCTGCCTCGGAGATGTCTGTTGAAAGACGCTCGATGTTTTACAGCGTTTATTGATTAAAACAATTACAATTTTATACAGAATGACACATGAATAAAAATGTCATAATGCCACGTAGTACGATGGACCGAGCCTTCGGCAGCTCTCGAGGGTAGTCGCAGACTGAAGCTGTATTGTCCGGGGGCGTCCCGGTTTATACATCCTCTCGAGACAAAGGCGCTGTTGGTGTCTACGGCCTGGTGTTGACCTCACTCCTCTTAATCAGCAGAATAGAGTCGTTCGTGCTAATGTAAGTCAGCCAACGCCTTGTATGTGCGAGTATCCGCTCGCAGTGCATTTTTGGTTCTGTGTAAAGCTCCAGGTTACGTGTCCTCTGCAGGGCGCGTGTTATTTTCACTGACCTGTCAGTCACAGGTGTGGTGCAATGCCTGGGGCCAGCAACTTTCCATCCTCTTCGGCGCGTGCGTGACCTAGGTTGGTGGCTGTAGATGTTGTAGGATGAAATCTCACAAGTATCTGTTAATCCACCATCCATTGATGTCCATCGCCGTCATTGTCCAATGATGAATAATGTATAAATGAAACACATTTATTCTTATAAAATGTTTTTATTTCTAAATCTAGCAAAATTGTTGAATAACTTCAAAGATTTATTATATACAATTGAATGTGTTTAGCATAATTTGTCGGCAACCTTTGTACATTCGTCAGCGAAAAAACACTTCTACACTTCCAAGCTACACATGGCTTTACAGCAATATCAATATTACAATTCATATACGCGGCCTCTCATATTACGCCACTCAATCATTGGTTCGCCGTCGTTTCGAGCCCACTTCTCAGACATTGTACGCGTTTGACGTTAGCGTGAATCATACTGGCAGTAGACGAAGAGAGCATAAGAACCGCGAACGCTACAACGGTTTGGAATGGTCTAAAATATTAAACAAATAGAAAAATATATATTTTCACTTATTTCAAGTTTCATTGCGTCATGGCTAGCGAGGTACTGCATGTGTATATACATATACACATGTAAACACAGTGAAATTCACTTAAGACGTTACCATTTGAACAGAAAAACTACTCACCTTCAAGGAATGTAACAGTCTGACGAGTTACGTCTCTGGTTACCATAGCTCCATAGCTCTGAATGGAGTCCAAACATAGCCCCTGATAAGTAAAAAAAAAAAAAACTATTCAAGAACCAGAAACTAAAGACAGACTCTCAACAACATGCAGGAAAATAATTCTTTAGAAATAATTAAAAAAAAATTCTAAAAAATATCAAAGTCCAGAATTTATAACAAGCGAAGAGAGCGTTTTATCAACAACAAAAATTGTATGCTATAGCTTAGAAAACATTATTAGTAAGATGCGTGAAAATTTTGAACATAATCGGAACAATAGTATTTGTAATCCACGAATCTGAAAAGAGTTTCAAGAAAAACCCAAAATAATAATGAAATATGTTTAACCGGTCGGATGCCGGGCGTACAAAAAAACAATAATCACTAAAAAGTTGCAGTTTCTGGTTTCTCAATTTGCAGACTTCAATAATTATGTACTTATATTTCAATAATTAATTATGAAAATAAGTAACGAAATTTTCTGTCAGAAATGTACGCACATGTTTATCAAATAAAACCATGGAAGCAATAACACTAAAGATATTGTATTTCAATATTTTCGTTCTAAATACAGTGAAACTCTCTTAATACGTTTTTCAAGGGACCAGCAAATAAAAACTTATTAGGCGTGAAAACATATTAATAGTGATTTCAATATTTATTTCATATATTATTTACAATTTTGTATTTTAATTGAATTTTCGTTTATATCATATGACAATTTAAGGACATTTTATTTTTTAAAAATTAAGCAGGTAAATATATACATTTGTAAAATATTACCTATGTGAGTAAGTACCTGAGGGTCAGAAAACAATAAAAACCACAAAAAAAAATTTATCACTGTCAAAAAATATTTTATTAATGACCATACTAAAAGGAAACCTTAGAATAACTTATGTAGGTATGTCACTACCTATGTGCAAATCTTAATTTTAAAAGAAATGTATTTTAAATTTAACTAAATTTTAACTCATTAAGGCCGGCGCCACAATAGGTTTCTTCTGTCACGTCAAATCCGCAACGGAATTTAGAGCCTGTCCGGATGACGCGTTTTACGCGCGATTCCATTTGCGCGTTTCAATTTATATTGCGTCCAGATACCGCGTATTACGCGCTAGACCACTCGCATGTTTCAATTTATATTGTGTCCAGATATCGCGTATTACGCGCGAGACCACTCGCGCGTTTCAATTAATATTGCGTCCAGATATCGCGTATTATGCGCGAGACCACTCGCGCGTTTCAATTTATATTGCGTCCAGATACTGCGTATTACGCACGAGACCACTCGCGCATTTCAATTTAGAATTTATTTAGTTTCCTCGAAGAAATACAACCAAAATGAAAACAGTTTCGTTTAGGCGACTATATAAAAAAATATCGTAAATAATCGCCGGATAAATTTATTTATTAAATATTATTTTATTAGCCTATTCAAATACTACAGGGTTTTTTCAGCGGCTAGAATATTTGTGACGCCGCCAAAACCACTTAATTTTTATTGCGCCCATTTTTCATTTTTAGAAATGATGAACAAAATTTCGTTTTCCGAAAAACGTATTATGAAGATTTATTTGTATGAATAAATTGAGTTCGGCTACAAATATTTCCACTACTTAGGCGAGAAACGAAAATAAGCGGGAAACGTATTAAGCCTAAAAAATATATGAGATTTGTATGGGACATTTTCGGGACCGCAGAATTTAAACTTATTTAGCGGGAAAACTTATTAAAAGTGAATTTATTAAGCGAGTTTCACTGTATATCAAAGAATATAAAAATACTTCATTTTAACACTTTTTTTAACAGATAAATAACATAATTAATACGCGGTTCAAAGACGACATTTGGAATGATTTTTGGTCCGGTTTGCGCGGCAAATGAGGTTACTTAACAAATAGAACTTGTTCATTCATTCAAAAACCAATGATAAGCTTTAAAAACCCATAAACGCAGGTAAAATAGGCTGAATTCGCATACGTGTCAAGGGAGCGCATATCTGCGCTCCGGCACATAGATGGTACAAAAGTTTTCACGCAGGTATGCGCTCCGGCACCCGACCGGTTAAAAATTCACTCACCCCACTAGCTTAAAATTGTTTTAACTTTTTGTTATAATTTTTTTTTAATGAATGATGACTCGAATTATTTAACTCCAAGCTATATTACATTACGTAGATAAAGCAAAAAAAAATGATTTTCTTTAAAATGTCAAGGTGGCGAAACCCCCTAAGGAAATAACTTGTAAGAACAATACCTATAAGACTATTACATTAGAAATCCCTCCAAAAAAGTTAATTTAATTTGATTCGATGGGAAAATATCTTAAGAGCGCCTCACTGCATTGTTTTGAAGTGTAATTTAGCATTGACAAAAATAAAAGTAGTGAATAGTCATGTCAATTATGATTTTGTGCTGTCGGAAATGAGTGCGTCCGCAAAATGTCTCGCGTCTCGACAAGCCGAGCAGTTCCGAGCATCGACGCGAGATTAGCGACGCAAAGAATGTAAAAAAAATACAGATGAGTATTAAAATTTATACATAACAAATACATAATTATCAGCTACAAATATTTTTCTCATTTAGTTTCGTCAATTTCTTTTGTATAACTGTGGGTATTTGCTGAAGTCGACGTCTTTCGCTTTCTTGGGGTCATCGACGTGCAGCTTGACGAAGAAGGTCAGCGTATCGCGCAGCTCGGAGGGGAACCACGCCTCGGTGACAAAGGTGGCGAACGTCGCCACGCAGCGCTCGCGGTCCCATCGCAGGTCGCATTTTTTCTCAGACTGGAAAAATATAAAATTCAGAGATATTTTTTTTTACCTAGAGTAAGTTTTTACCTGATATAGGCACGTGGGTGCGAAAGAAAATCCTGCACTAATGTCCATTACCTGGACTGGCCTTTGCCATCAAGCTTTTTCTGGGGGCCTTCACCAAACCCTATTATTTCTATGTCTTTGTCGCTTGCACACGAACATAGAAACACTAAGTTTAATACTTAATATCCCTTGAAAATCAATGACCGTAGAAGAATATCACCTTGATGAGTTCTAGATGGGTGAGCACCGAGTTGGCCAGGATCCACCGCCTGCCGCTGCCTGTCTCCGCCCACTGCACCAGCGCTCTCAGCAGACCGGATGCGGGGACAGATTCGCCGAGCCCGCACAAACTCATCACCAGCACCGCGGCCGTGTCCAGGTAGCTGATGTCGTCGGTAAAAGTCTGCAAAGGAAATAACAAGCGTACCAACTATATTATTTATTGATTTGGCATTAACTTTGCGGAACAAAATGATTGATTTATATATAAATAAAACGCTTGTATGAGACCACTTTTGAGTTTAAATATGCACCACTAGTTTCGAGAACTACAGATGTTCTCATATACAGGTGAGAATATAAACACAGTATTCACATCTATAGATGAGAACCCCTGTAGTTTTCAAACTAGTAGTGTATACTTAAACTCAAAAATGGTCTTATACACAAGTGTTATATTTATATACTAGCGGTCCGCCCCGGCTTTGCACGGGTATTTAACAAAAAATTCAAAAATTATAAATTTTAACACACACACATACACGTCGGGGGTTACTAAAAAAGAGTGCATTTTACATCACTGTGCTCTATTGTCAATAATTTCCGCAGCGTACGCGATATAAGGGGGTTTTTTGGTATTTTTTTCACGCGTTGCATTACATTATCAAAGTTTTCATATGGATCCCTAACTTTTTTGAAAATATTCTATAGCCTATGTTCATCAGGAATAATGTAGAATTCTAAATGTGAAAGAATTTTTCAAATCGGTCCAGTAGTTTCGGAGCCTATTTAATTCAAACAAACAACCAAATCTTTCCTCTTTATAATATTAGTATAGATAAATATCAACTATAGTAGAAATATGATAAATATTGTTAACCCTCTAAAACCTGAATTAATTATGGCAGTTGTAAAAAATATTTGATGTATGATAACACATCACAGAATTGTTTGAAAATTTTTGGTGTTTTTTTTTTTTTCCTTATAGTTTAGAAGTTGTTATAGAACTTATAGTTGAATATTCTGACAAATAACTTCGAAAAATTTATGTATTTACTTATGTTATAGTTAGAATACACCCTTAGGCAACAAAATAAATATAATTTGAATAAAAAAATTGATAAATTAAGGTACGTTTATCCTTAACCCCCCTGGGCCGCGTCGCATATATCCGACAGGCACAAAATAATTTATTTATCGACGGCCGCGTATTGAATTTGAAAAACGTAATTTTTTCCCAATAGAGAAATCCTGTTGTGACCTGTCGTTCCATTTTCAACTCAAAAACATCACGGATTATATTTTAAATCAACAATCAAAACAGAAGTTTTTCTGCCGTCAAAATCGTATAGAATTGTCATAGATGGCGCTCCGATCGTGTGTTGTGCAATCGAAATTCAAATATTCCATCGTCATGGTCACGCGCAATGTGCGCGGGAAATACGATTTATTTTTTTCGATTTTCGATTTATTTGTACACTTATATACAAATATATACGATATGTTTTGCGATATTTGTCAGTTTTTGTTGGTTTATGATTCAATTGAATACTAATAGTGATTTATTAACAAAAATACACGCAATTTTGTTGCGTTTATTTGAAATATGTGTGTGTGTGAAAGTGTATCATATTTATGTGTTATGAGTGCGATGTCCCGTCGTGTGCCGTGCCGTGCAACAAAATATATCACACAGAAGAAGATTATTATTATTAATAGTGTTGTCTCTAATAAACAAATAAAAAAATTATTATTATTTTTCAGAAAATGTTGCGCTGGCAACATTATGGAAATTCAAAAAAAGATTATTTTTTTTACTTAAATGATAAAAAAATCATTGCGTTTCGACACTTACGATAAAATAATATGAATGTGTGTGTTTTTTTTTTAATATACGCATGTTTTCATGGTTTTTTCGTAAAAAGAAAAATCACAAAAAATTCCGAAAATTTACGGCCCACAACAAGTTAAAGTATGCAAATAACAACGGACAGAATTGGAAGATTCACTGAGAGTTGATCTGTCAAAATGCAAATGACAATTTAGGCGGGATTACGTATCGCAGCCAAGCGGAAAAAAATAGACGCCGTAGACAAGATTGCCAGCAATCACAAAACAAAAACCCGACATTTATATTAGGTATATTATGGGAAAAATAAAATCACAAAGTTAGTGTTCATTTGAACATACATACGGTCTCAGAGGGTTAACAAGTTTGATCACAATTTTAAAGGGGCTTCTATGGTTTTCTGGAAATGGTGGTGATTAAATATTTCCGGACACCTAATTGTACATCATTTTTCCACATAGTCACCTCCCTAGTCAATGAATTTGGTCCTGCGATTCACAAGCTCACCCATTCCTACGCCTGGTGACTATTACTGCTTTAGTAAAACAACGGTTCAAAACAATGCACACCTTGATATGCTCTTTCAGCACGCCCTCTACATCCGGTCCGAGGAGTTTGAAGTTCTCCCGGCTCGGGTTGCCTAGGAAGGTTGCCGCCGGACTCCTGGACGAGCCCTCCGCATCTTGTGCCCTGCCGCTCTCGTCCAGCGAAGCGTCCGCCGTCTCACTCATCCCTCGGTCCGTGTCCCTGTCTTCCTCGTCCCCTGATGACGCGCCCGAATCGGCTCCGTCGCTCTCGGATTCTGGAAATGTGAAAAATTATATGAAGATTTTATGACCTGAACCAAGTACATGGGTTTATACAAGAATTTTGGGTTAGAACTTAAAACAAATAAAACAATATATATGCTCGTTAGCAAACTTAAAGATGCTAATCTTTATATTGCTAAAACAAAATTAAAGAAAGTACAAAGTACAGTAAAACCCCATTAATTCGAACCCCGATAATTCGAAATTCGCCATAATTCGAAATTTTTAAAAATTGTAAGTCCCAAATTGTGAATTTCATAGTAAATTAACCCCGATAATTCGTAATTTGAAATATTTTTTAGCCCCTTGCGCCGCAAATCAATACATTTTAGTTCGCGTAATTCGAATTTTTTTTGAAATGTGACGAAACTGAAAAAATATTTCGAGTTTTTTCGCAAGTGAGAACAACAAATATGTCAATATCAGGTACTTTGAAATGTCGCGATCTTTGTATTAGCATAATAAACATTGCGTTTTCGAATTGATTTCTTGAAATATGAAAAACAGACATTTTTCGCAATATTAATGCCTTTTTCATGAGTTTTACGATTCTTGGCGTATTTCGCAATCAATTCACAGTACTTTATGAAATGCCCTTTTTCTATACATATTGTGTCGCGATCCCTAAAATTGTGGAATCCTGTGTATGCTTTCTTCAGTTGGCTGCCTTGATATGCGCGGATAGTTTAGTTTACGCGTTTGCGGCATTCTTATTCCTAAACTCGTTTTAAATTGTTTTTCATGTTTTAAAATTGTCTTTAGTTCGATTTTTTTTCTAATCATTGTATTTGTGTTATTAAAGTGTTTAATTTTCTTTGTAAGATGTTATTAGTAACTTATCTTATTGTTTCACGTATTTATTGACAATTGTATTTCTAGTAACCGTGCATTGTAAGTTTGAGCCAGAAAAAAGGCAGAATCAAAAGTTAAACTCGTTTGAAGATTGAAGAAGCGTTCCATAAATTCAAGTATAATAAACATTTTTGATTATGGCCATCTATCCATGGAAAGAAAAGGTTTTTTTCCCAAGTGCGAACAGCAAATATGTCAAAATGCCGCGATCTTTGCATTAACATAATAAATATTGCGTTTTCAAAGTGATTTATTTGAATATAAACATAAATTTAACAAAATTAAAGGTTTTTCAAGAGTTTTACGATTTTTGGCGAATTTCACAATCGCACCGCGATTTTTTTGTACCTAAAATTTCGAATTAACGGGGGCCCCTATAATTCGAAATTAATTTTTTGGGTCCCTTGAATTTCGAATTAACGAGGTTTTACTGTATTGTATATTTGGGTTGCAATATAAACGAAAGATGGGATCCTTCGGTTGAAATCAAATGCCACATTCAGCAAGCTCGTTCTGCAGTCATGATCTCAACCTTGATGCGAATAATCAAACGTTTACTGAATAATTGATGAGGCGACTCGAAGCATTCAAGATTCAAGCAAAAATTGCCCCTACGCCGAAATACTCGAGGTTTCACTGCGTAATTTTTTAAATACTCACCTTAGGTGCTGCAGACAATCTGATTAGGAAGATAACATACCTTCGCCTGACTCGGCCGCCTCATCGTCGCTCTCCTCACCGTCGGCCGAGCGCAGCTGGATGCGCTCGCCCAGCTCCGCCAGCCTCTGGCCCGCGGCGCCCAGCGAGTTGCCGCCGAGCAGCACGCGGATCGCGGGCCGATCCGTCAACGCCGAGAGAAGGAACGGCACGGCACGGGAGCCCACCTCGTCAAAGCTCAGGTTCAACTCCTAAGTAAGGAAAAATGGGTCATTCCATATGATATATCACCTAGGTGCTTGACATTTCAGATATTTTTTATCGTAGGTGTGAAAGCTCATTTTTATTTTATTTTTATCTTGAATCTAGGCACAATTTTCTTTGTTGCCACAGCCTTTCATAAAACATTAAAAATTCTGGTTTTCACTGACATAAAGAAGATACAATAGTGTTATAAAAATTATGGAGTAACCTGATTACTCCGTATGGTGTCTTGGGACGTACATAGGTATCTCATAGCTAGTTGCAAAAACTTTGGAATAGTCTATTTTATTCATTTTTGAATAGAAAATATTCTAGCAAAATGTTGGACTATCACTACATCATATGTGGGGTATAAAAGCAAAGGCAGTAATATCAAAAAAAAATTAATGGAGCCATCGAGGATTTCGTATTTATAATGACAAATTTCAGATTTTAGAGGAAACGGTACCCTATAAATTTGTAGGAAAGGTGATTTTGGAAGGGATAGATTCATAAAATCTATAATTCAGTACATTCTAAATTAGCAGTCCTCGGTGACAGCATTCAAATAATTTTTTTAATGTTTTGGATATTACTGCCTTTGCTTTTAAACCCCACACACAGAATATAAAAATTCATTCGCTTTGACACAAGTCAAATGAAATTAATAAATCCTTGCAGAAATTTGAAAGATATTTTTTTTATAAAACCATATTTGTTTTCTTTTCAAAAACGTTGGGACTACCATGAAGGTAACTGATTACGAATATGAAAAAGTCATTTGCTTTAATACAAGTCAAAGAAAATGATAAAAAAAATTTACAAAAAAATATATTTTTCAAATTTCTGCAAGGTTTTAATAATTTTATTTGATTCGCATCAAAGCGAATGAATTTTAAGTAATCCATATAAATTAAATGATGGCCAAACGTTATACAAAATATAAACAGGACATATATTGCTTGCCCAACGTAAATTGGCGTGCGGCGACTTTGGAACTAAAACCAGCCCCGCCCGCAACCGGCGGCAACTCCTCGCCCTGTCATTTAGTTCAATCTCGTATTTGCGCGTGAGCTGTGACATCTTGATTTCCAATATAAACTGAATTATTATGTCCAAAACATCAAAAACAGTCCGGGATGGTGCGAGAACATGCGCCAATGAAGTACTAGTGTTTTGCGAAGCTGAAAGAGCAAATAATGGACCGATATTACCGTCTGACAGTTTGACAGATAGAATGGTTGCCATTACTGCATGGTTTCTTCAGTGTTGCCCAACCAAATTTCTATTAAAGGCTCCGACACCGGTCACTGGACATTCTGTGAATTATGTATTATGTAATAAATTTACATCCTGGCAACTTCTGTTACGCGACAGGGACGCCCTCCCTCGCATGCCAATTTATACTGGTTCGTCTATATCGGATGCTGCCTATCTCCGTAACTGTTGGCATATTTTCTATTCAAAACTGAATGAAGACACCCCCAAAACTGTTGTTAGGAGCTACGCGACACCCCGTGTGAACAATGACTTGATGGGAAATTCGGGAGCGTAATCACCGATTCGAAGTGACCAGTGATAGTAGTAATTTTCTAAAGAAAAAATAAAGAATACCTCCAGCTCGGCCACCTTGTGCAGGGACTCGGCCAGCGCGATGGCTCCCCTGGTCTTGAGCAGGCAGTCGCCCAGGTTGAGGCTGCGCAGCTGTGGCAGGCGGTCCAGGGTGTCAGCCAGCGCGGCCGCCCCCTTGGGCCCCACGGTGTTGTCGTTGAGGTCCAGCACGCGCAGCTCGGGGCAGCCGCGCAGGGCCGAGCACAGCGCCGACACGCCCGGCAGGTACACGCCGTTCTGGGGGATTCTGAGCACGCGGAGCTTTGGCAGGTTCTGAAACACAAGTCGTTAAAAGTTTTAGAGGATTACGCAATTTGCGCAGTATTGTTATTAGGGAGACCGGAAAGTGTTGATCTCCAGAGGGATCTAGATCAACTTTCTGACTATTGTGACAATAATTACTTATCTCTGACTAACTAACTAACTAACTTACCATCACGCCATTTCCCCATGGGGGTAGGCAGAGAGGATAGAGCGCCACACTTTTCTGTCCTGACATACAACTCTCGCCTCATCCACATTCATACATCTTCGCATGCAAGCTCGCCGATTGCCGAGGCTTCTAACGGGACCATCTTGCATGATCTGGTTGATCTGATCATGCCACGTCTTCCGCGGTCGCCCTCTCTTTCTGGCGCCATCAACACTTGCATTATACATCTTTCGTACCTTTCTTTCCTCATTCATTCGCTCAACACGCCCAAACCACCTGAGCGACCCTTTTTTAATTCTATTAATTATGCTAAGATCAGCTTTACATTCGTTCCTAATATCTGCATTCTTTACTCTATCATAAATTGATTTGTCACACATAAGTCTAAGGGATCTCATCTGCACTGCATTCAATCTACTTTCGTTCCTCTTCTGCCAACTCCAGGCTTCGCTTCCATACATCAGTGATTATGTCCAAATGCTTTAGTATATCGTTTCCAAGGAATTCAAAAATCGTTGACTATAAATGTAAACTGAATAATAAAACTCCGAAATCTGAATGTAAATATCTCGGTGTGCATCTTGATTCGAAACTCCGTTTTGTTGAAATTATAGTAAATAAATCTCACAAGATGTTAGGCTTCATATTTAGAATCAGTAAACATAGCAAAAATAGTAACACCATAAAAACATTATATATTTCGCTTGCCAGAGGTCTACTTGAATACACATCCACTATATGGAATCCTCAATATAGCATTCGAACAAATATAGAAAAAAATTCTCAAATACATGAAATATCGCTCTAACAATAATGGCACACCTACATTATGTCCACTCTGACCACGTGATGTACAATTTTAGATATTACGTTCCTTCACAGCTTACTGAATGTGAACATATATTGCCACGAACTTCTAACAAAAATACACTTAAACACGTCTATCCGCCAGACACCACATACATCATTTCTTTATTCCAATAGTAGTAAAACGAACGCTTCTAAAAGTGCTCCAATTAATAGGACAATAGCATCCTTTAATTATTATAATATTTTAGATCTGGACATTTTTTTGACTCGCGGACAATCTTCAAAAATAAATGAATGTCTTAACGTTAAGTGAAAACATAACAATTTCAGAAATGTAATTTTTGCTGTTTAATTATTGCTTTCTCTTGTTCTTATTTCATTCCACCATTCACGTTCACACACAATACCCTCATACTCATACACCCTCACCAAACACATTTAACTTATTCCCTTAAAGACATTAACAAGCAGTCGCGCAATACAAATTGCGTGATATTAGGTATAGCACGTAAGAGGTGCGTGATTTCTTGTTAAATAAAACAATCATTATGTTTTGTATGTATGTACTGCGTGCTATCCTTTTTACAAATAAATAAAATAATTTTTTTTAATTCTGTTTGTTTTGATCATTTTTTCATGATGAATTTTTCATTATCGGTATAAGTTACTGTAATGATAGTTAAACTTTTTGGAAAATATAAGTCAAAAAATGCAAAATTTGATATTGCATACCTCCGCAACTATTAACATTATGTCATGTTTGCTTGAACATTTTCGATTCATTATCGAGGCAGGAATCCACCTGTTAAGTTTTTGCTACTAGCTTTGAGACACCTGTATAAATCTGACCAACGCATTTGTGAAGGCTTTAAAGCAGAGGCGGAGACCGACGGCGAGAGCTCTCGGTCACATCATCTCATTCTCGTGTCCTATCCATTCAACAAACGTCGCTTGCAAAAGATCAACTTTGGACGGCAGTTTGAAAAGCGGGAGAATAACCTTGATTATTCCGGACAGCGCCTGAGCGCCGACGTTCTCCAGCCGGTTGCGGCCCATCTCCAGCACCTCTAGATGGACGGGCATGGGCTTCAGCGCGTCCACCAGCAGCTTGGCGCCCGTGATGCCGATGCCGTTGTTGTTCAGCCTCAACTCCTGCAACCGTAGATAACATTGTTACACGGGTCTCAAACAAGTAGTACGAAGTATATTGGAATATTCATTAGTTATTACACAACACATATTACGAGAATCGAGAGAGTGCAGAAAAAGTTTCTACGTATTTTGTCATACAAAGCTGGTCAACACAACAACCTTCACAGCTACGAAGATCGACTTGCCTTTTTCAAGATGCGCAAACTAGAGTCCCGACAGAAAATATCCATTCTCGTTGTGCTACACAAGATTCTCAGCGGAGCTATTGATTCTCTCTCTCTATCTGATATAAACTTACATGTTAAACCCCGTATAAGAAACCCGGAGTTCTTCAGAATAAGTCAGCACACTAATAATGTCGGTTACTTTTCTCCCATTACAAGGTTGTGTCGCACATTTAATTTGTATTGTGCTGATATTCTTGCAGACACCTTACCTTCGTTCAAAAACTCACTCATACGCAACATCCATTTTCTAAACGATGACATGAACCTATAGATCCATTAAATTAATCATTCATTAAATACTAATCGCACTACACTCAAACACAAAATATATAATATACATAAATTTACATGTAAAATATAATTAATTGCAAAAATACATGTTACTAGAGCGTGCCGAAGACACTTGTAATTGGGATAATGGGCATAGTCTTCTGGCATAGTCGTCAGTGTCTCTAATTAAAAAAAAAAAAAAAAATAGGAACTGCGCATCAGTCTTTCGAAAAATCTAGCAGATATCAGGAAGAACTCAAAGTTGATCAAAAGCCCAGGATTACATGGGAACATTTGCGAGACGACCATATTCACTAAAATACGCGAGAAATTTCTAGAACACAATGTGTTATAAATTCCGTAAAGTGCATGTGGAGAGTCAGTCTAATTTTGACACTGGCAAAGAAAGCCACAGATAAAAGCGAAAACCTAATGGGTTTTCAGAAATAAGTACGACCACAGACGTGAGAGTATTCAACACACGAGTTATAAAGTGTTCCATAGACGAGTGATTAGTACGAAATATTGTGAATTAAAGAATATTGCTTGCCCAACGTAACTAGGCGTGCGGCGAATTTGGAACTAAAACCCGCCCCGCCCGCACCCGGCGGTAACCCCTCGCCCTGTCATTTAGTTCAATTTTGTATTTGCTCGGGAGCTGTGACATGTTGATTACCAATATACACTGAATTATCATGTCCAAAACATCCTAAACAGTCCGGGATGGTGCAAGAACAATTTCCAATGAAGTATTAAAGTTTTGCGAAGCTGAAAAAGCGAATAATGGACCGATATTACCGTCTGACAGTTTGACAGATAGAATGGTTGCCATTACTGCATGGTTTCTTTAGTGGTGCCCGACCAAATTTCTGTATTTAATACGACACCGGTCACCGGACATTCTGTACATTATGTATTGTGTAATAAATTTACACCCTGACAACTTCTGTTACGGGACAGGGATGCCCTCCCGCACGCCAAGTTATAGTGGTACGTCTATAGTTCTCCAGTTAAATTTGTGATGAGTGATTCAAGTACATTAATAAAACTTTAATTAATTTCAAGTGTTTTATTTGCCTCTTATATGGTATCAGAATACCCCAGAAAACTTTAAAAGAATTTCATAATACGAATTTTATTTTATATTTTGAATAATATAGGTAATTAAACTGATTTTAGATAAAAACCCGATCTGAAAACGAAACGACCCAAGCAGAAAGTAGAATTTACGACTGCATCAGAAGCTCACCTGAAGAAATGTGCACACCGGACTCCGGAGCAGATCGGCCAGCCCGCCCACCCCGATGGGGCCGAAGGCGTTGTCGCTCAGGTCCAGCACGGCCAGCTGCGCTTGGGCCAACATCATGCCTTTACCAAGAGCGCTCTGCCGACACACAAAACATCCAATTACCGTGTCAAAGATGAATGCAAAAAAGAGCTTTAGTCAACTTTGATATAAAAAAAAACATGCGCTGTGTTGTATACCTTGCGTTGGAACATGCACTGGACATGCACATCATACACTCAAGATACACAACACCATTTAAAATTTCCAGCAATGACACTTCTTCATCAATAGATAAAGAAATCTGAAATACACATCAAGTACATACTAAATTGTGTTTTGCTTGTATTTAAATGATTCAGTACATAATGCAATCAGCGTGATGACAAATCAAACAATTATCAAATCAATCTTTAGTTATTGCTTATGTTTTGAAACTCGAGCTAATTATTAAAAATCAGCTTGAGTTTCAAAACAAACCTGTATCCAAATTCATTAGAACAAAATATATTTATCTAACCACCACTTTTGTTTTTTAAATCCTTTATATATTAACTTCACAGATGGCCTTATTTCTTATGGAAAAAACTTGTAAGTGAAAATTATCACACTTCAACAATTTTGCACATCGACTAGATGTCGATGACAATGCATTCTTACATACATTTGGGGTCACAAATGCACACAAAAAAATGCAAATTTATCTCAGATGCTCAAGCAAGTACCTACCTACTTTATGGTACTATTCTAAAATTATTGAAATTAAATCATGGACACTTTAGAATTTATCTCTTTATTTAAAATTGCTACAAAACAAAAGATGTTTGTTATTCTGTAAAATAATTTTTTTCATTATGAATTTTAAAAAATGAAAAAATTGTAAACATGCGACTTCAGAATGGATATTTACTACATATTATCTATCGGTTGAACCTAAAAGGACATTGATACAACAAGCTATTGGAGTGGCATGAGAATTTTGATGAGTTTCACTGAGTTTAATTTGTGAGTTTATCCAGCTTAATCAAATTTCGAATGGAACTCTACCGTAATAATGAAGAGTGCATTGGAAACGTAATACTTTCCGTGTAAATTTAACAGGCATTGAAATGTTATTAGTTTCTTTTTACATGCTTTTATTTAACTCTCTTTGTCTGTTGTTTGTGGTGGAATCTTGTAATTGATTTTTCACCAACTTCCCGACTAGCTAGAGCTCTGAAACTTTCAACATTTACATAAAATGGATGACTATACATTATTAAATCATCTTCGACGTGATTTCGCCATTATTTTGATTACAATTAATAACTTTCCATTATTATTATTATTGAATATTAAATGTCTACATTTTCGAGATACATACATATATGTATGAAAAAATGTTCCGATTTCAGGTCTGTTAATATTAATCGGCAGATTCAACTTTGATATTAGGCGTCAGAACAAAATGTCAAATTCGATAAATTAGGTTGATGTTGAATTTAGATTTCTAATATCTCAGGATAACTTTGGTTTAGAAAGACCAGTTAGACAAATAAATAATCATGCCACGGATTCAAATAATTACGAATGTGTGCAATTATTTTTGATTTATTTTTTGTATTCCTTCTCTTCACCTTACGTTTTTTTTTTTTTTTTTAATTTAATGGCTTGTCACCCAGTAAAAGGATGTTATTGCCAGAAACTAGTCAATAGGTCATCGACATAAACATTACAGCTCAATGCAATTACTCTCTAAAAATCGTAGTAACACTTTCAATACTTCCCGTCGGCAGTCTGTAAGCAAGAGCTGGATATTTGTAGGGAAAGGGACATTAAGATCTGCAAGATCCTGGAGTAGGGACTGAGTACCGACATTTAAAATGCAATTGAAAAACAAGTGGTTCAAATCCTCCTCCTCTTGTCCACACTCACAGATTGAGGAGTTAAGAACATGAATTTTTGCAAGGTGTAAGCGGATAGAGCAATGACCCAGACGCATTCGGCAAACCATTGAAGTCTCCCTCTTGCTCAATCTGATCCTGTGAAACCAGGTTCGAGATGGGATAAGTGGCTGAATAGCGGCGTAGTGTCGACCTTTTGACATTTTAGTGAGGTCCCAATGAGACTGCCACTGAAGTGCGGCATCGTTTCTTGTAATATTGAAAAGATCGCTCACTGGAATAGTGGAAAATGTGGCATCCCCCTGTGAGATTGCATTTTTAGCCAGAGAGTCTACCTTTTCATTACCAGGGATGCCTACATGACTCGGAATCCAAGCCAAAACAATTTCAAATTTATCCAAGGAAAGGTCGTGAATTATACTCCGAATTTCCATGCAGATCTGATCATCAGGGTGCCGAAAGGGGCTGGATTTAATTTTGAGCAGAGAACTTAAGGAATCTGAAAGAATAAGGCACTTCTTTGATTGTTTCGGTTTACATGATTTTAGCGCTTCTCGGATTGCCAAGCACTCAGCAGTAAAAATGGATGTCTCTTTAGGGAGTTGAAATATACCTTGGATACCATAATTTGGACAATAAATGTCAGCACAACAATGGCAGCACCCGTGCAGCCGGTTGCCTGGAGTTTGGATCCGTCAGTGAAAATTTGAGTCCAGCCATACCATTCTTTATTTATTATTTCAGAAAATATTCTCCTAGGGTTAGGAGTGAATTTGTCAATTCCCAAGGAGATGACTTTAGGGGAAAAAATGTGATTAGAAAAAGGGAATTTGTAGATAGGGAGAACAGGGTTTGATTGAACTCGAGGGATGAAACTCCCCAATCTGGAGAAGCTCCGAGTCAAAAAAGGAAGAGTTTTTCCATTTCCAATATGCACTAGACTTCGTGAGATCAAGAAGGGATTGAGAAATAGCAAGAATAGGGTGGTTGGGGACCCTGAAACACTTTATAGTAATATTGCCTTCTGATTGCGAGAGGGGGCTCCAATGTTTTCACCTGCAACGCATTAATCGGAGATGATCTCATGGCTCCAATAATCAACCTCAAGCATTTTGACTGAATTTTGTCTAGTTTTATTCCTAAATATTTCGGAAGAGGATCAAGCAGAAAACTAGCATAATCTAAATGGTTCCAGATAAAGGCATTATACATGAGTTTCAGAGTTAAAGGATGAGATCCCCACCATACACCTGATGTCGCACGGAGGAGGTTCAATTTCGTTTCGCATTTAGAGACCACAGAGTTTACTTGGGAGGCCCAATTTAATTTTCTATTGAAGATAATGCCTAAAAATTTTATTTCATTGGCAAGTGGGATACTGAAGCCATCAAAAGTGACACACGTCTGGGAAATACGATGTTTTCTTGAGAAAACTATGGCTTGACTTTTTGAGGGGGCCATTTCGAGTCCATTGGAGATAAGCCAGGAGTTGAGCCCCGAGAGAGCTCTAGCAAGCTTCTTTAAAGCAACATGTATATCCTTATCAGAGCAGTAAATTGCTATGTCATCTGCGTATTGGAGTATGGAGCATATCTCTCGAATGGACTCTTCAAGGTCAGCAGTAAATAAACTATACAGATGGGGGCTGAGGACCGAACCTTGCGGGAGTCCCTTCCAAAGATTTCTGATTAATTTATGAGACGGACCATCTATTAAGATCGTCCTTTCACATAAAATATTAAAGACTAGTTGTACTAATTTTAATGGAAGACCCAGTTTTATAAGCTTATATTTTAATAAGATAGGGCTCACATTGTCATACGCACCACGAATGCCAATAAAGGCTGCTGCAGTACACTTACCGAGAGAAAGAGATATTCTAATATCTGAGGTAAGAATACTCAGGTTGTCAAAAACAGATTTCTTTTTGCGAAAACCAAATTGAGAGGACGAAAGGAGTTCATTATGTTCTGCATACCAATCAATACGGTTTTTAATCATATGTTCAACCACCTTCGCATGCAAGAAGATAGGGCTATTGGGCGGTAAGAGCATCCAAAATCTGGGTCTTTATTTGGTTTTAGGATTGGGAGAACCAATTGGGCTTTCCATTCCTCAGGAATTTGTCCAGTTTCAAATATTTTATTAATGACAAATAAGTAATAATTTAAAGTGGAGGTGGGAAAATGTTGAATCATGATATAGGATATTTTATCCAGCCCGGGCGAGGAATTTTTAAGGTTTTGAAGAGGATAGGTTAATTCTTGAATAGCAAAAGGAGCATCCAACCAAGACGTGGGACTTGAAAAATGAGTTAAAGATGGAGATTCACTGATATGAGGCACATGTGGAGGTGCCAGATTGTCAGCAAACACTCCTAGCCATAGGTTGTTGGAAGACCGTTTAACGGAAGGAATAAAAGATGAGCGATACTTACGGATCATTGTCCATACAGTAGAAATAGGAGTAGTGGGGGATATAGAAGTACAAAACTGTTGCCAACCCTTTCTTTTTTTCTTCCATAAAAATTTTTTGGTTTGAGCCTGAGTTTTTTTGACAACTAAGTAATTAGCCATACTCATATCTTTTTTGTAGGTAGACATAGCAGTTTTACGCCTTCTTACGGCCTGGGTACATTCTTCATCCCACCAGGGGGGAGAGGCGGGGAATTTTGGGTTAGGGTTTGATTTTGGGATGCTTTTGTCTGCTGCATGTTGGATAATTGAAATTAATTGAGAAAATGTTGATTGAATTTCCTCAGAGGTAATATGCAAAGGGAGGGGAGCGGTAGAGGATTCAAGGAGTTTGCGGAAGTGGTTCCAATTTGCTTTTATAAAATTAAATTTAGGAACTCTTTTTACAGGAGATTTGGATGATTTTGAGACAAATGAGAGGATTATAGGGAAATGGTCACTGAGTGTGGATCTTCTAGTATTGACCAACTGGTTGACGCTGCTAAGGAATTGGAACAGATAGACAGATCCACCGCACTGTCTCGTTGAGACGGGCGACTGAATCTAGTGGGAGAGCCATCATTGAGGATAATTAGGTTATTATCGTCAATGAATGAAATAATATTAGTTCCAGATCGGTCACAAAACGCACTACCCCATGACTGAGAGTGAGCATTGAGATCTCCAAGAATAAAAAAAGAAGAAGGAAGAAGAGAGATAACTGAGTTCCAAGCATCAATGTCGAATGTGCCATTGGGGGGGCAGTATACTGAAACATATCCCACATCATTGACTTTAGCACCTACTATTTGGAATGAGGGAAAGGACGGAAGAGGGATTTGAGAAAAGGAAAAGGAATTTTTTATAAGTAGGGCTACTCCGCCCTTGCCATCTGGACGGTCATCCCTGAGACAGGAGAATCCTGGGATCTTAAACAGATAGTTCTGCTTAAACCAGGTCTCTGATATTGCTGCTATCTATATTGTAAGTTTTTAGTAGAGAAACTATTTCATGTTTATTACAAACAGCACTACGGCTGTTCCACTGAAGGATTTGAACATCGGAGGCCATTATGAAGGGAGTTAAGGGATGAAATTATAGAAGCAGCGTTGGACGGTAAAGAATTGCTATTAGAAATTAAATTAAAGAGTATCATAAGTAAAGTCTGAATAAAAGAAGAATTTTCATCGCTAATGGCATTTGATAGGGGAGTAGATGGTGGAAGAGTAGGAGTTTTTGTTGGTTGGCTAATATTAGAAGTAATGACATTGGATGGGTTAGAACTATAAGAGAACAGTTGATCATTATGTCCTTGTCTGTCATATCCCGGAGAGCTAGG